>JAMKCH010019769.1:0-21182 GCA_023653785.1 Ophioderma brevispina
CTGCACGAAAGTTATGACATCACTCCTTAGTTCAGGCCGGACGAAGTATACATCCCTACTGTGCTTAATACTCAGTGGCATAACCAGACCTTTGCAAATGGGGGGGGGGCAAAGGGGTGCCAAGTCATTTTCTGGGGGGTGCCAAGGCATTTTCTTGGGGGGAAATTTGGGTTCTTCTCCATAGACACTGTACAGTCAGTCAGTTACGCCTTAGAGAATGACAAAAAGTAAAGTATGTCCACCTATGAGCTTGAATAAATGAAAACGTAGCCCACATACAACAAGTTTTTTGGATGGCCTGGCAAGCAAAAATATCTGGTTGCAAAAATACTATCACACAGGGCACTTGGTAGTACAGAGGCAGTCAAGGTTATCAAGAGTGGAGGATATTCTTCTTTTTACAACCTCACTTCCATGTCATAAATCTTTCCCTAGTATGTTGGGATACACTTGGGGACAATTGGAGCAAACACATAATAAATCGCGCCTGCCAATTACACACTGACAAACCAAAGAATGCTTTGGACAAACTACTTTGCAAAGTGGCATTTCCAACAGGCGTAATTGAATTCCATTCAAAGCTAGTGTAAACAGCTACATTTGCCTTTGGAAATTGGACTTGGACGCTCGTGAATTGTTTCAATTTTCCATTCATGATGAGTGGCTGTTATCACTGTTTTTTTAGGGGAGGGTGGATTAGCTGTAATCACATTTTTTCTTAAAACCACTGTCATTTATTTTTATTTGCTTTACTGAGAAAATTTGATTTTTTGGGGGGAGGGGGGACAAAATTGTCTCAGAGATAAAAACAAGTTTCATTTCTAAAAAGATATTTACAAAATTGATATTTTTTGTTTTATAAACTAATAACTTGACAGTCAATTATGATTTGCAACTGCTTTGACTTACTGATTTGAACTATTTCTGGGAAAAAATCCTTTTCAAAAATAAAAAAATGCATTTTGCTTTAGATAAGGTTTTTGGACTACCTACTGGAAAGAAACTTGCTTTTATGGCCTTAAATAAACTTTTCTTGCAATAAAAAACAATGCAAGTATGCAAACACTAACACCACACCTTTAGAATGTACAAAAGTCAGCTAACACCCACCAATATCACTCATGCCTGTGAAAGTAATTTGGGCAAAAGGTGCAAATCCTTAAATTGCTTTCAAAGCCTTGTTCATGTTGCTCACATCATCAAAACACCTCAAATACTGCCCTGCCACGCAATTTGGGCTTTACTGAAAAAAAATGGGTTGTTCCCCAGTCCCCACGCCTCTTCCGATTTTGTCCCTGTATGGATACCATTGTAGATGCAGCCTCCAAAATGAGCACCTTCCCAGAAAAATCTCATGATAAACCCTTGGTCTGCAATACAGTTACCCCAGACTAGCAATGTTTAGTATCAATGTATTTTTCAATACATGTATACCAGAAGCATAAGAGTGGGGGAATTAGGTTGCCACCCCAGATAAAGTTTTGACTGGGAAGAAAAGCTTGAAAATCATGCTAAATCAGCCCTTTTTTTTGCCTGCTCACGAGGAAATTTTCACCTCCAACCATGAAAATCTGCCTCAAAACCACCTCCAAACAGAAACTCTGCCTCAAAACTGAGAATTTTCGCCTCTGACAAATGATGTATACTATGCTGCATGGTTCCAAAGTGACACTTAAAACTATGGCTACAAGTGAGTCTTCAAAATTTTGGGGTCAATTCAGACCTATTCCAACCTACAAGTGTTAACTTGGTGCACACACGGGCCGGAATTACGTGGAGTCAACACATCAATTTGTGTAACAAAAAAACAAAAATTTAAAATTAAGAATAGCCATGATCATATTTTTTATCAGCATAAAAAATACATTCAAACAAGTCCAAATAAGCCTAGTCTTACATCAGTGGTTCTTGAAATAACAAAAAAATATTTTAAAGCATCGCATAAAACACCCACTTGTGCATTAAACCTGTTAGTGGCAGGTGAAGCGTTAATAGCAACAAGTTACGTGCAACCAAATACAAATCTAGGCCTATTCCATGAAAAGAGCATTAACCTACTCAAGGCCCTAGCTGCTGAAGTTGTTAAGTTTGAATCAGAATCACATTAGGTCTTGACCTGGGACAGATCTGTTACACCTCAGCTAAGCCTACTACATGTGGATGTCTTTTGTAAAGAGACCCCGAGATCAATCAGAAAGACATACTAGTAGTAGCACACATCCGACTTTGTACTGAGCAATTTCTAAGCAATAAATGTTTACCCTGGTGCATAGACAAGTACACAGGCCTCTGAGTTACTTGTAATACATTTCATACCCTTATCACAGGGGGGCCATTAAGTAGAGTTAAAATTTAGGTAACAAAGAGTGGGTCTTTTGGTGAAAAATAGTATCTATTTGGTAAAACAGGGAATTTTTGGTATACAAAAAATGGGGGTTTTGGTGTATACATGAAGGGTTTTTTGGGTGAAAAATCAAGTTGTACCTTTTAAAGGTGCGTGTTCCAATCATCTTTGGGACCCCCATGATTTACCCGGAAGTAGTATCGATTTTGATATAAGATGAAAGGCCGTATTTTTCGTCCTGAAATTTCAGCCCTCAAATCCATTTCATTCCCAAGATATAAACAAAAAACCGCCGTTTTAGTGGTTAACCATCAATATTAACACAGTATTGAATAGGGCTTTGCAATGTGCATTATTGCGTCTACCATCAAAACCGCAAGTTTGTTTCCCACGGTACTTGATGGGGTGTATATGCAAGTGCCAAGCTCTCATGTCAAGTAGAGAACACAATACACATAAATCGGAACAAGCACCTTTAATGTTATGAGCAAATTTGTTTGCATCACAGTACTCCATAGGTCCCAATAATAATTTGTCCATTTACAGTCCAATGAGAAAATCTTGGATTTCTTTCAGTGTGGATAAAATTTGCTTACAAGATTAGGCACACATACAATATTATGGTTCTGATGATAAAAACAAACTTGAAGAGGGGAAGTCAGTGGATATGGCTAAGGATCGTGATATACCATTGGGATTTGAGATGTTTTGCATGAGCTTTGTTTTGACTTTTCCAAAAGCAAGTTTGATTTTCTCACCTTACATGCAAGGATTCGAATAATACCACAAAAAGGTGACTTGGGAAGGTGGGGGACGGAGTTGTCTCTGAACCACTACCATCAGTGGCGTATCTTGTTGGTGCCTTCGGGGAATGTGCCTCCCCGCAGGGGTTTATTTATGCCAAAACATGCAAAATCAGCCTATTTTCCGCTATTAGATGTCCTTGCACCTTCCGGAGTCCCCCTCAAAAAGCCAGGTCTGGATACGCGGGTGACCATTGCCATATCTTTGAGCACAAACAATTTTTACTAGCACTCCATTGATATATTTTCACATTTTTCTACTACAAATTGCAAAAGTTTGAGTAAAATTTGTGTTTTCAAGATGCAAAGACACTACTAGCCTATCAACGCACCGTCCATGTGTTATCCTCTGAAAATAAAATAATTCAATTGAGTCTGTGTGCACATGTAAAAATAGTTACTTCCATTTACAAAAAAAAACATTTACGGCTGTGCCACAATCACGCCACTTCCCAGTTCAAGTATGTTTCATATTATATGTTCACAAATATAGTCTGTAGACCAGGGCGCACGCATGTTTGATGCTTCCGAACTTCATATTTCTGCCCTTTTGGTGAAAACACTGGCGATGTTGGCATTATGCCATCTCAGAAGGCTAAGCCTAAATCGGGCAGCTTCAGATTACCTTCCCAAAATGTTCTCTTACTTATTCGGATATTTTTGTCTTGGTAGGGATGAAGGCATGTTTTACCAGGCTTAGTTGATGTGTCACAGTCTAAATATTGAGTGAACGCTTTAATTTTAGCTAAGACGGCTTAGTTTAAATAACATTGTATCTGACACACTCTAGTAGTGGCAGTTATGTGGCACTAGGCAGATTGAACGAAGGCTGGTGAAACTCATACTGTAGTCATCAGTCACATTTGCTAACTTGAATCATCATTTACTCCTTGAGAAATTGATCAAAACAATTTAGCACGGAAAAACTATTAGCATGGAAAAACCCCGGAAAACAATTTAGCATGGACCATCAGTAAAACCTCTTTGCATGAAAGAGAATATGTGCAATGATTGTGTTAAAGGTGCTTGTTATGATTTAACTTGTTCTCTACTTAATACAAGAAGCCTGACACTTACATAATGCAAAAATATAAGTTTAATTTAGTATAATACGGCCATGATACGTCATATCATTGTGTATAATGTCATGATCTTCCTCCCCAGAAGCCTGGTCCCTCTACCGTCAACATAAAAACCATGATAGTTCTTCATTTTTTCAAAACCCCCTTTTCAATGATTTTTCATTGATTTTACCCCTTTTTTGGCAAAATCGATGACAAAATTAGGGTTAAAAATACCCCCTATTTCAAGGTTTCCAATGACAAGATTTTCAGACACCCCTTTTCAATGACTCTAATAATTTAACAATTAAGAACAAAACAAAAGAAGAACAAAAAGTATCAACATTACTTTGTGTCTGCTGTACTCCCAGATGATCATGTGTCTTTAAATGGGATTAATTACAATACCTGTATACTGATTTTTAATGAAAATGCAACAAAGATAAACATTCCCTTGAAGCATTATGTGCAAAAAAAGACCGATCGACCACGATTAATTCTGCGAAATACCCTTTTTTTTAAATTTCACGGAGACAGATGCTCAGAATACCCCCTTTTTTCGTGATTTCGCGGTCCGCGATCACAGTAAAAAATATACACCTTTACCGCAAAATTTAGAACTCTCATGGTTACCACTTTTTAGGTTGAGCGGGGAACGGGTTGGCGTAGCGTATCTACCCTCGCCTTTCACCAATGAGGTCTCGGGTTCAAACCCCGGCAGGGGCTCGTTCTCGGTGGCTTTATGTGAATTTGGTTTCTCGATCCATACTCGTTCCTGCAGGTTTTCTCCGGGTACTCCGGTTTCCTCCTGCTTCTAAAATCGAGCTTCTTCGCATAAATCTGTTCTGGTATTATGGTTTCTCTGATGTACTGAGCGCCTTTCATGGCTGCCGCAATGCACAGCGCCTTGAGCACGTTACGTGGATATGCCGCGCGTTAAAATACACCACCATATATATTATTTATTATTATTGAGTTGAGGGACGCGGGCCCAGAAGATCAGGACATATTATACACAATTATGCGTATCATGGCCGTATTATCCTCAATGAAACTCCTCCTAGTTTGGGCACAGATACGACTTACCACATTTTTCATGTGAAACAAACTTGCGGGTTTGATGGAGCAGCGATAATGCCTCTTGCTACACCCTTTTCACTATTGTGCTAATACGGATGGGTAACTTTTAACACATAGTGTTTTTTATCTTTGGAAAGAAACAGTATGAAGGCTGAAATTTCAGGATGACAATGAGAAAAATGACGCTTTCAATAGTACTCTAAGTAGGCAGTTGGCTCCTCCAAGACAATCAGAAATAAGCGCCTACATTTACAAATGTATAATTCCCTCTTTTTATCAAGGGCGAGGCTCGGTTTTTTTTCCACCTCTAACCAAGCCCAAAAACCTACCCCAGGGTTATTTCAAGGGCACATATGCATTTGTGATTTTACTAGGACCCATTGTTGATGAACCTTAAAAAATAATTCTAGACATGAGAGTCTTTTGAGTCTTCACGTTTTTTAGGCCTTTTAGGAAAGCCTGGCCTAACGCATTGGCTAAAATCTTGTGAAAACCTAAGCCAGTAACAAACATTCCTCTTACCCCAATTCCCAACCTGGGTATGGTTTGAAGCCATACTCTTCTTGTATTTCACGCTTTAAAAAGACAGTCTCTGCTACTCAGGGCTACTAACCGATGGAAATGAGGATATATGCATGGTAAAGGCACTCTAAATATTAGAATACATATTTCATGACTTTTCTGATAGTAACCCCTCACATTCCATGACAGCTGATATGAATGTATTTTCGATAAAATTAATTATAGACATATTGACTTACCTTTGTAGACAGCCCCACTGTATTGTTTACACATTGTAAGTCTACCTCTGATGATTAACTATGATTAATGGTTAAAACACGTTGTAGCTCTCTCTGTGCCCTTATATAGCCTACTGATAATATTATTTTGTGATAAAAGTGCTTTAAGGGGCATTTTTCTTATTCAGTGGGGGGCCTAAGTTTTCTGCATTAATTCTATCATTTAAAAGGTGGGTGACCCCTCCTTGTTTTATTCCTAATATGTGGAAGCATATTATACTGCTTTTTTTTATTTGAGTCACCTTCATTAACCCTAATGCCCCATGAGAGAGTGAGGAATAACGGAAGTGGGGAAACAGAAAAGTCAGAAATTTGGACGATCTTATACCAGGGGCCCGTCATGACCGGGGATACACCTGGGGTCGCGTTTTGCTGCGTTTCTGCGTCCAGGATCCCGATTTTGGAAAATTACAACAGCTAAGTATTGACGCACTGAATTTCACAATCAGAGGGAGTTTTGGGGGCCAAAAATTTCAACTTGACTCAGGCAAACCACACGTCAGTGTTACTACTGTGGGAATTAAAAACCTAACAATTATCTTTCCGAGCAAATGTGTACCGGTTCACAAACCTTAATATTTTTAAAGCGTTGTCTCAGCTGATGTCTTTGCGATACCTGCCAGATATCCATCACAAGTTCTTCATTCATAAGAATGCCTTGCTGTTTGATGTTGTCAATTCAAAAAAATCATTTACTGGCCAAGAAATTCCATAAACTACAGCTTAACCAAACGGGAACGTAAGAACGGGCATGCCATTCATCGAATGCTAGGGAGTCAAAATGGCCGACCGGACGTGGACATAAAGTGATGTTGACGCGAACACTTTCCTCAAGAATTTCGTCTTTTAAACTTTCAAAAATGCAAAAAAACCCTGTAATTTGTTTGTAGGGAAGTACGTTTTTCTGATGGATTAGTGGGCATTTAGAATAATTTCTCAAAGTGAACAACAAACCATTTTTCTGGCGATGTATTTCCTGGCTTAGGGCTTACAGAAATGTAGTAGATATGGCCTGTGTGAACCGTTGTATGTGGCCTCAAATGTTTCGGACTTTGTGTATGTCAAGGTTGAGAACGGGCAAACTACGAACCATAAAACATTCAAAAATGCCTGAGTTGTATTATTACTTAGTGGGGGGGGGGAACTTGTCATTGGGGTACAAGCTATCATTCTGTTTGCCTTTGCTTTGCAATGTTTCTGTTTGGCATTGAGTGGGGTCGCTTGATTTTTGATATATTATTTGGGAGATTGAGTGACAGTCGAGATTGGGCCTTTTTGGATTGAGGTGAATTAAACTTAAAGGTGCAACTCCGCACTGTCCATTCATTGATGGAGTGAAGTACACTTCTGATCATGACGTGGAGCTATAGGAATGGACTTATGCCATGGTTTGAGAACCAAAATTTTTTACCGCTTAGTCCTAATTTAACCACGTTTGGACCCCTTGTTTTCAGACTAAAGGTGGGATTAAGGGGTCCAATTATCTTCCACTGGACCCCTTACTTTTACCATGCAGCGCTACCCCTGGATACCACGCTATGATGGTGTTGCTCACCCACCCAGTAATTTCATGCCCATATGCGTCTTTGTTCGATGACGCAATCACTACATCCAGGAGTTTTTTGGCATTTTTTGGTATTTGGTACCATTAGGGATAATTAGAAGATATCAATGATTCCATTCAATCTAAGAGGTTGTACGATTATCCAGAAAAAACAATGAGTTGTATGGAAAGTATATGTTTAAGAAACATGACTTATTGATCACCACAGCCTGATAATCGATTGCTGGTCGAGAATTAAACCAGAGAGCTAACAGGGTTAACTGTTGTGGTGGCAAGGGGAAAAAACCAATCGGGTAATGATTTAAGTCTTTTTTGAGAAATGCAATCATCCACAATGGGAAAAGTTTTGGCCTGTCGCTCCAGATTATTCTTCCTTTTGGACGACAGAATGCCGGTTAAATTCTATCAGTAAGTTAGCTGGTTTGAGCAGGCAAAATGCCAAGGAGGTATGTTTCTACTGGGAAATGTTAATCTGATTGTCATACGTACACAGCATACTGTTTTTGTTTTCTTATACATGCCAAAAATCCTGCCACATGCCATATATGCACGTAAGCATTAGCACAAAATTGTAATTGGTATACTTTGATTACCACCAAATAGGCGGAAATTATTCGTTTGCTATCGTTCGCATGTAAAATTTAACCAAATGTAATATGAGCGTTTGCACAGAAAATTGTGTGCGCCAACGCATAATATGGCCTGCCTCTTTGTGTTGTCTTGTGGCGCCTACATTATTCCCAGGGATTTGTCTTAGGAAGTTGAAGCCTTTCCTATCCATGTACCCCTCCTGTTTTCCCACCAAAAACAATGTTGGTTCTTTTTTTTTAGAATAAGAACACATCTCCAGGATTCAACACTGCTAACAGGGTGAAGGGGGAATTTTGGACAAGACATATAAACAGGGGCATAACAGGGTCACTTGTCAGAGGGGGACAAATTCCCAGTTTTGAGGCACATTTTCCTGGTTGGAGGTGGTTTCTTGAGGCAGATCTTCCTGGCTGGAGGGGGAAATTCCCTGGTGAGCAGGCAAAAAGGCCTGATTTAGCACATTTTTCAACTTTCTTCCCAATCAAGCTCGCTGGGGTGGCACCTCCCTCCTTCCCCCTCCCTCCCCCTCCCGCCTGTTTACACTACTGCATATCATGGCATCCCAACACTTATGACCAAGATTGTAGTTTGAAATGGATGCACCAAAATTCAATCATCTTTTCTTTGTAAAAAAAAATACAAATCATCTCCCAAATGTGTTCAGCATTCAAAACACTACACTTTTATTTTCATCTCCCCTGTATGCCTTGATTCAAGTGCCCGTCTTGTAAAAGGGATCAAAATATCCCTAACGTCCCCAGCTTGAAAGCAAGCCAGGTCTTGGCCACATATGAAAACATCCGGCACTTAGGCTCACACTGGCCTATGAGGATGGATGGCTACCGAGCAAAAATGCAAAGTCTAGACAAGGCTACTGGTTGTGAGCATGTACCCCTAGAGTCAGATTTGCTATGTGGGTATAATTGAGGGAGAATTGGGTGCATTTTTGTGTTGCACGGTACGAAACTATACTCTTTCAAATAATCCGAAAGGCTAATTGTAATGACTTGTTGTAGATTTGGACAAATGTTGCTATTCACTCTTGTAGTAGGTTTACTTCCCGCACAAACTTGTTTTTCTCGTTTTTTTTTTTTTACTGTATTGAATGTTGGGGCATTGGATTCAAGTTTGGTTCCCATAGCACTGTGCCCCAGATTCAAGCATTGCCCTTAAATCTATACCATTTTCAAAGGTAAATATTCATTTTGTTAACTGAACTGGTGGTCCAAATTACAGTCGTTGTAAACTCCAGTTTAACAAACAACAAATAACAAAAAACGTTCTCATCCCCCAGGCTTTTCTAGAAAAGTGAAAGGGAGGCTCTTTTTATGGTACTGAATTTCCCAACACAGCGATTATATTTTTTTAAACAACTACTAATTTCAACTTTTTTAGTTGCTGTTTCTTACATTATGGTCACCCTTTTCCATTTTCTAGACAGTTTTTTAAAAAGAAATTGGCTACAATTTGTTGCGGAAACAAAAAAAAAATAAACAAAAACAGCTACGAAGTTGATAACTTTCCATGATTTTAATGTCTGAAATTTCGGCATTAAATAAAGAGATGGAGAGAGATCAGCACAAATGAAGCGTGCAGGGGAAACTTTTTTTACTTGGATTAACTGAGCTGTGTTGAGCAACAATTTCTGTTTTAAATAGAGAAATTATCAGGCATGTGCACTAATTTAATGCCCAAAGGAGGAACTTTCACACATATAGGGCAAGTCTGGGCTAAAGTCATAAGCCTTACCCACCCCTATTTTTCAAAGTCTTTCCTTGACCAAATTCATTCAAATTTTCCAAGAAAAAAAGATATCAATCCCTGGCACGCCCCCCTACTCCGACCATGACTTTCATAAACTTATTCAGATCTGTTATGGACTTTTTGGTGGTATAGTAATTTACGCTCTCATTACTGTCCTGAGCACCATTTTAGTTCTTGCTCATATGATAGAAGCTAAAATAATTCATTTTTTTGTGTCCAAATAATGGAGCTATTTTCTGGACAACCAATCGCCCAAAGCACTGTTCTGACTGCCATCAACTAGCGGACCCCGGCTTTTGGTGCTTACCTGTCTTTTTTAAAGTACTTCTTCCTTGAAAACCATTTTTTGCGATTACTTGGGCTTGTGGGGGGCACACACTGAACAATCGTCAACTTGATCTTACTGGGCCCAGCTACACTCATCCACCACCGAGTTTTTGTTCAACCATTGACCCCTTACCTCTGAGAAAAAGGCAGACAGACATTGTGACAAACAAATAAACGTGGCACGGCCTATTATAACAGATGAAAAGGCCACAAGATTTAGTCCACATTTGAAAGAGTAACATATGTGGCAAGTATGTACTATTATGTGAATAAAGGGATATTTTTTAGAAGTAGGTTCAAACAGTTGTATAGGCCACTATGTATTTCATATACCCCAGGGTATTGTCTATGGGTAAATGGGGTGGGGGGGGAACACCCTCTGACAAATTTGCGGGATGTTTCAATCTGACACACATTTTTTTTTTAAAGTCATGGAAATCTTCCAAAAGACAAAAAAAATTTTACAATTTGTTCCCCACTGACTTTATCTCTGTAAAGACCACTTCCAATCCCCAAAACTCCAGTCTCTCATCTAACCAAATATTTTAAGAAAATCCTGATACCAATGTAGTGTACCATCAAATGCATGATGCATATGCAAATAACATGGAGACACTGGATCAAGTTTTATGAAAGATTGCAAAGCAAATTTTTCACCTATCTTTTCACCATCCAGACATCCTGGGGACACATCACTCACCCACTGATCCTGGGTATTCATTCCGATTGTCGTAGTCCACTTGCTTACCTTGATCCCACGGATTGAGTCCCTATCCATCTGTACCCCGAACAAGTCTGGCAGGTTTTTTGAATCGCACACAAAGGATATTTATTGACCAGGTTTTGTTCTTTAAAAAGTTCCAGAGAAGTTATGACACCAATTTTTCATTTAAATGTAGGAAAGCAAGACTGCCGACTCCTACATCCCCCCTCACCATCCCCCCATGATTGACACCATACCACTAAAGTCATGAACTTGAGCTTCTTGAATCAAGAACCACAAAACCAAAATAAGGTCACCATTTCTTTTTCCTCTCGGTATGGATTTCAAATACTTTTGTGTCTTTGTTTTGAAGCAAAAATTCAACCATTTCTGTTGTTTCTTTTTCTTGTTGTCCCCAATAACCAAGTAGAATTTGACATGTTTGTTTTCAATCAATATTTGTACAGCCCAGTATCAAACAAGTGTCTGTGGGAACACAACCGCATGTTCATCCATCATCGTCATGGGAAAATATTCAGTTGTGAGGTGTGTGCCTTCATGTTGAAATGCCTGCCGCCCATAGGCAACTTAACAGAGCTTTAGCACATCTTCCCATTTACTAGTGAGCCACATTTCCTGCACATACTATACTTTAACAAATTAGCAACTTTTAGGCTGTAAACCAGTGGAGGAGGGGTAGACCCCCAATTAAAAAAACCTAAAAGGGCTTTTAAAGGTCCAAAAACTAAATTTGCAGTAAAGCGAGCCAAAAAATGTTTTTTCAATGCTTGTTTGTCAAAAAAAGGTTAAAATTTTCGGTAAATATGTCCCACTTTTGCCAAATTTGCCTCCCCCCTGTTTTGGGAGTTTCCGGAGGTGCAGGCTAATCCTGGGGAGAAAATCCCCTTTTGAAAAAAAATTTTCGCCCCTCCCCTAAAAAATCCTGCTTAGGGCCTGGCACTTTTAATAACCCAAATGCTCATAATTCTGAACAATCCAGTCTATGAAATAGGGCATGCACTCTAGTTTTTTTTGGGGGGGGGGGGTGGGTCTTTTGTGGCAGTCCAATTTCCAACAGAGTAATAACCAGTGGGAACAGCGACTCAAAAGCTGAGAAACTTGGAAGTTAACTGCACATGTCAATCACGTCATGTTGTCTGATCAAAGTTGGTCGAGTGACTGCCCCATCGCCTTACTTGTGTAGGAAAGTAAAGATCTTGATAGTTGTCAAAACTAGAAAGCGAGTTATAAAGTTAACTAAGTGTGTGCATTATAAGGTGAAACATGAACTATGGATAAGTACATTGGGTAATACACTGGGAAGGCCCAGTCATAAAGTAACCTTAGGGTAAATAGGCCCTATACTATATATATATAGTGTACTTTTGCACAACTTGGAGCCTTCCCGACAAAATCAAATGTATAGAATAGAAGTGGAAAAGGAATTGGGTCATGTTCCACCTTTCATGAACCGTGTATAGCTGGCTCGGTGATTTTGTTTAGTTACATTGTATCACGCATATACCTAATAGATTAGCAAAAACGAAAACAGGAAAAACCTCAACAGTGCATACTAATGGTGTATTGTGTAATATGAGAACTGTTCTTTTGGTTATTGCCTTAGGGATAGGTCTACCTTGAAAAAAATTAAAATTTCAATTGGTTCTGATGGTTTCTAAGGGGGGGGACTGAACCTAAAATGGCCAGTATGGGTAGTGCTGCAGGTAAAGACCCCTGTCATGCCTTTTCTGCAGGTCTTCACACCCACGGTCATGTATACTTTCAGTTTTAAGACCACTTTTACCAAAATTCATTAATTTAAAAATTTAATTTTTTAGTTTTTTTGTGTGTTTTTCATTTTCTTATTTTGAACTTTTCTATTTTGGCCCAAAAATTCATTTCAGCAGTTCACAACTCCATAAAATTGGTAAAAAAATTCACGTTAAAAAGACAGTTACTTTTGCCAAAAATTCAGTCTCAAGCCCCCATATCAAGTTCGGCGGGAAGTGCAGTGCACCCCTACCCAACCACAAATGAGTACCGCTGGGCCTTTAGCCTCTGTGTATAGTCAATAGGGCCATATCCCTGAATATGCCCCTGCCAACAAGGTAATAAGAGCCAATTTCATTCTTACAACCAAGCAAGAGCAACTTTACAACATTTTAAAGGTATTATTTTTGTTAATGAAAAGATTTGCGCCACCCAAAATATATCATCTAACATACATCCACAATAACTGTGATGAAAATATTCGGGCACTTATCCCACTCATTTTTTAGGCCTGATATATAACGCCCCCAGCGATAAAAACTACATGTATATTGTGCTTCTTATCCAGATAATATAAACTAGTCGGCATATATATAGAAAGTGGTAATGGACCGAAGATGTGGAACAGTGGACACTGCAGAATGTGTTCTCGATGTGATAACTTGGTACAGATGTATGTCAACATTGACATTCCCTTGATAAAGTCTGACAGAATTTCAATTGTTAAGGGGTTTTTTGTACCCCTGTTTGCACACCGAGGTTCTATCAGAGAGGTGAGTGAGATTATTTTAACCTGCCAAAGGTTGGACTAAATAGGCAAAACCACAAACCCTAAAATCGTTCTTTCAGAAATGTCATGACTTGAAACTGTGCATAAATGTCTTGGTGCATTCAGTTGAGGGGAAAATTTTGAGGAAGTTTTTAAATTAAAAGCACCATGTGAAGGTTATCAGTAAGTCTTTTTCACATACAAAAAAAAAACACACAGGGAAACTACCACACCAACCTTCTCGTGAAAGCAAAACTGCAAAATGATCCGCAAATTAATGTTTTGTGGAATCCGTAAAAGATTGAATTTGCACGAAACTGGCAAACCATGTCACTTGAAATAATTGCCTTAAAATTACTGCAATCAGAGATCATCAGGTCTCAGCTTAACAGGGAGTGTTTTAGCCTAAAACATTGCATTTTTTAAATCAGAACTGTTCTGTTTTTCATGTTTTCTGAAACTTGCTTAAGAATAGCGATTGACATACTTCGTTGTTACCATTTTAGACCTTTTGTGTTAATGTAAAGTATTATACAAGTTCAAGTTGATAAAGTTCCAGGTATATGTTGGAAAACATATGTCAAACAACAAAAAATGGGCCAAGCAAATATTTGGAGGCATATCATGAGAAAGGGTATCCTATTTGCCCTAGAAGTCACGCCGAGGGACCGAAAATCAAATTCACTCTGATTCTTATTATCAGTCCGAAAGGGTACATAAAGGAGCCGTTGATTTCTAATCATCCTGGACACTTTACAACCCACGTTCAGTAAAAATAAACTTTGAAAAGATGGCATTTGAATAGTTTCAAGAAAAAAATCATCTTGCACAATAAAAATCTGGATTCATAAGTGAGCGGGGGGGGGGGGGGGGGGGGGGGACGACCTGCCGATTTGGGCACTTAGATTTCCAAATGGATTTATGAGTTCTTCATGCATGTTCTATTTTTTTCGTTCCAGTGTGTAAATGGTGACATTACAATAAATCTTAGTAATATCATGATAATATTGGAATAACTTGTTAACTTCAAATCCGTCGCGGGTTAGTGGATTAACCCCGCTGCAAAATAGTGTAATGCCAAAACGGTCTTAGATGTAAATATTGGTGACCAGATAGCCCCTTTCGGTCAAAGGTCTTTGTCGCATATATGCATCAAAGAGCCCTCCTCAGTTTAAGTTCTTTGTAAAATAGTATAGTACTGAGGTTACGCCCCTGAATGTTGCTGACGATTTGAATTCACTGTGGCTGTTAAAGGGACTTTTCCCATAGACTGGTGGTTTAAAAAGTGCACAACATACCTTCTTGTTTCGGCTATAGCTCAAAACAACAGCTCGGGAACCGCATTTTATTTAGATTCTTAATCAGCACCGTTGTAAAAACAGAATATGAATTCTGCGAAAAATGTTATCGAGTAGTTCACTAACACGTCAAAACCCCTTAAGCAAACAACCCCAAAAGAATCATTATACAGCCATAAACATATAAGTAGAGATGATATTTCCAAATGACCCTGGGGGTACATTTTGGGATTGCATGTGGTCCCCAAAAGGAGCGTTCACCAATGTTGTTACGCAAAGGATTTTCTCCTACTACTTGCCAAAAATTGAGTAAATTTCACATTTTGGTGAGAAGGCCAATTCTATTCAAATACTAATTATATATTTTTACACATTGATGAAATGCCCTGATGAACTTTGCCCTCATTTCCTTTTAAATCACCCTCTTAAACCTATACTATCCAACCCCAGTCAGGTGTCCAAGTGGCCACAAAAAAATACCTTCACATGTATGTGCAACAGCCTTTGAAAATGGGGACAGGACGGGAGGACAAATCAACAAGTCAGAATACAAAGTTAATTCAGATTTCCATATGCCGAGCTAAAAAAATTAAGCCCTTGAAAGGTAGCCAATAATTTTGGTCAATCAGATAAGGCAGACAGATAGACAGACAGGACAGTCACACATGCCATTATAAAACCCGATTATAAACACAGTCACCGAAAACACCATGATGATAGACGATTTTGCCTAATGAAGGGCCGGAGCCGATTGTCCACTTTTCCAATTTAACCCAAGCGAGTCATTCATCCATGAACTTTTAATAGACCACTTAATGACCCTAACTGCAGCTTTATGAGTCTTGAAAAGGTTTTAAAACAGGTCAAACCACTACGGACTGATAAAGCATGAGGAAATTCCCAGAGGGTGTGGGACGTTGGATAGGAACTTTTCCCGCATTATTTGCACTAACATTGCTGTGCATTAGTGCTCATTGACCTTCACTGTATTGACTCAAGTTGTTTTGCATTTTACATCTTCTCTTCTGAGTTTAAAGTTACTTGTGTTCCCCAACTTCAAAAAGGAATTACTTTCAACTTGAGACAATGAAAAGTTTTATGTTATTTTCAACAGTGGGCATGATATTCTGTTCAATCAAGACTCCAGAGAGCACTACGATTGTGCCTCCTTTATTCATATTGTAATGCTGTCAATTCTATGTCATTGCAAGTTTTCTATACTTTGTCCTCCGTCTGAAGTCTGACGTGCGACGCGTGCGTACACCCATTGCTGCCTGCCTTTCCGGGTTGCAGTGCGCTTGTGCTTTACCTACGCGAGCGCTGAAATTCGGTACAATGTATATGCCCACGTCCTACTTCTACTTCGAGCTGGACAGAGTACAGGGAGTCAACCTAAACGACCTCAAATTTGGTTTATGCAATGGCAAACAACAATAAAAAATCTGCTGACCGACCCATGATTTCAGCAACAACAACCACATTTTTACAACACAACCTGAAAAATATCAAAACAAGAAAACAAAACTACAAGTAATAAAGCTCTTTGCTATGTCAATGATGGAAAAAAAGCTTTAAATAGAAGAATATTTTGTATAGTTTGAAGTAAAACATTGTGATATCTTTTTAAAAAAATGAACCGATCGACCCTCATATTTTTTCTTTCCGTTGGTAAACAAGCATATTTTTAGGCCTAATTACACGCAGTGACATCACCCCAAACTTGCTATCCACCAGAGGTACAGCATGAAAGCAGATGATCACTCACTCCACGTTGCCTGTAGATATTCTTTATTTATTGTTTGCGTTTTTTTTATTTACAAGCTGGCTGCCTCACAAGTCCAACAGTCTAGTATTATTTT
This sequence comes from Ophioderma brevispina, assembly GCA_023653785.1. Lineage (NCBI taxonomy): Eukaryota > Metazoa > Echinodermata > Ophiuroidea > Amphilepidida > Ophiodermatidae > Ophioderma > Ophioderma brevispina. The sequence goes on from JAMKCH010019769.1 coordinate 16,734, forward strand.
CATAACTTTAACAAATCATGGTCCTTCTAGACAGTGCAACATACAGGGATACTTTTTTTCAAAAAAACGTGTGTTTAATTAAACAGGCCAAACTTGTGAAATTAATGGCTGCCACTCACCGAGCGAAGAAAAAATCTAACCCCAGTGCTGATGAAAAATTGCCATAACACGGTATCACAACGTGGCATGATGCAAGCTTATATCTTAAATCCAGCATTTAATTACCTACCCGTCTAATTGAGAATAGCTAGAATTGAAACAGGCCATCAACCAATAAACTGCATACTTTCCACAGTTCATCGAATGTTCACTGTCCAATCCATAAAGCAGAATTTTATCGTTATGGAACTCGTCCTGATATAGTGGACTGATTAAAGGTTCAACGATAGATTTCACATTCATGTGTCCTAAAAATCGAAAGTAGCTGATTTGTGCCCTGCTGTAAAGCTTTTAATCAAAAATATCCCCATCTGAAAGGATTAAGCTAAGAATGTTTCTTCTTGGTGACAAAATTGAAATTTAATTTTCGTATAGGAGCAAATCAAATTCAGCCTATAGTTTAATATAATATTGAAATATAAGCAAATCAACAATCAACCTTTTTTCTCCTGTCTTTTAAGACAATTTCTGTAGCCCAATACTTAGAGAATAAAAGATAGTATTTGTTGTTTGCCTATCTAATATCGTGTCATCTTGGATGGGGCAGTCCAATATTTTGAGTAGGGGATGCCGGCGCAGCCGGTATCCACTACATAAAAATATTGGGACTGCCCATCCAATACACGATTAGAAGGCAAAACAACAAATCCTTCTATTTAGTCTCTTCTTTATTTAGTTTTGGTTGTTTTAAAAAAACACTGAAAATAATTTTCTTTCAAGATATTTAGGTGAAAATATTCCCGCTCCCCCATGACTTTCAAAACTATGAACCAACCCGACAGCCTCTGCGTGCACTGACTGCGAACCTTATACACTCGCAGCGTAAACCTTGCGCGAACGACGCACTATCTAATATCTCTCATCTTATGATAGGCAGCCCAATGATATGGCGTGTTTGCTTACTAAGAAGCCCCGCCTACTGAATAATAAAAGGAATAAATCTATCGAGTGTCTAATCTATATGAAATTACGATTATGAAACAATATGTTTTGGGGTGCCTCACAATCTCTTGTTGCACCTTTAAATGTACTTAATTTTTTTTCAAACAACCTTCCAGTTCCAATAAATTCAGCAACCTTCAAAGTATAAATTCACCCCCACTCGCTCACATCCTACTCGGGGGCAAAACCATTATATTGCTGAATAGTTAATGACAACGTGCAAATGAGAAAAGGAAGTGGAAAGCCAGTCAAACCTACAATTAATGAGCGACAAATTTCCCAGAGGGGGTTGGACATAAGGAGAGGGAATTTCCCCCACCATCAATCAATGTAAATATAAATAGATATTTAAATATAATATATTTTTTTGAATAACATGCTTCAGATGATCATTAATGATCCTACTTTAAATAAATGTGTTTTTTTAGCAATGAACGTTTGTTTATACGTACTTGGTTAAGTACTTTGGTAGGTGCAGTGAGCTGTGCTGAGGTTTGACCAAGTTGTTTCTTTGTTTATGATGGCAGGTTGTTGCGAAGATTTACAAAATTCTGGCGTACGAGAAATTGAATTCTCTGCTTCGGGTTTGCTTTCAAATTTTAGGTTAGATGTATCGTTATGAGATTACGTTAGATGAGAGGGTACGTAGCGTTTAGGATGAGGGTAAAGTTTGGGTAATGTTAGGATACTTTTGATTTGGAAAAGGGTTAGTTTAGAGTGAGGGGTTAACATAGGATTAAAGTTAGGGTAAGGATTAGTGTCAGCGGCGTATCCGGATGACATAACCCCCGGGGTGCAAACTACAATGACCTTTTTGGCGCCCCTGTGGAAATTTAAAATGGCACCCCATTCCACGTCTACTTGAATTTGCATATGATCTCCAGAAATAAAGTGATCGGCTAGCGCAGCGAGCCGGAAATTTTTTGAATTTTGTGTCGCAAATTGACAGTTTTGTTCTGCACCCCCCCCCCCAACTCCCCGTGCAGATTTAAGAGTCAGGCAGTGTCGCATGCTGCTGACAGGGGCCCATAACATGTTTGCTCTACTAGGGGCCCCCCCTCTCAGACACCCCTATCGCACTACAGTGGGACATTTCATTCCTTTTTCCGAATTTGTACTGTTTTGACGCCCCTTTATTTTGTTTCTATCTCCCCCTTTTCTTGCCAGTTTCAGATTGCGTTTTCGCGCCCCTTTCCTTATTTTTTCAGTTCAGCCCTTTTCCTTTTGTTGTTTGTTTGTTTGGACTCGCCCTATTATAACCCTTTACTCCATTTCCTTGACAATCTTGCGTCCTTTCCTTTAAACTATTTTTTTCACCAACCGCTTTTCGTTTTGTTTTCAGTTTCTTGACGCCCTTGTATTTTTCGTTAGCCTCCAAATTCTTTGCTCTTTTAGCGCCCCTTTACTTCCTTAAACTATTTTCTCAACTAGTGTTTCCTTTTTTGCGCCCTTTCTTTTTTGTATCCGTTTTTCTTTTCTTTCTCATTTTTGCTGTACCTTTTTTATTTGTCTAATTTCACTTTTTCTTTCCAACTTATTTCATCACACCCCCTTCGTTTATCGGCCATTATTTTGCTTTTTTAGCGCCTCCTTACTATTTTTTTTCGTTCTCTTTTCTCTTTTGTTGCACATTTTCGCCTACTTTTGGCGCTCCTTAGCTTTCCCTTACAGATTCTCCTTTTCGCCATAAGCTTTTCTATCTCTTTCTTCCCCTTTAGATTTCCCCTTCCATCCATCACTTTTTATTTTACTTTTTTTCTTTTCCTTTCCTCCCATTTCATCTCTATTTTCTTTTCGTTTCCTCCTCTTTCCTTTTCCTCCTTTTTCCCCTTTCCTTCCCTTTCCTTTCCCTTTTCTTTCTTTTCTTGCTCCCTTTCCTTCTTTTTCTCTTCCTTCTTTTGGCACCCCCTTTGGCTACCCGGGGGGCAAGCGCTCCCCTTTGGCCCACCCCCCCAGGATAACCCACTGTAGTGGGATAAGACTTTCACATTAGGTAGTGTGAAGAGTTTTAATGTGGAGGCTGGGATTGGTAAAATGAGGGTTAGTACTAAATGTTTTGGTAAGTTTTGGCTAAAGGTATGGTTACGGTCGTAAGCTAGTCAAGGGTCGATAGGATAAGATAGGGAACGATTAGGAGTAGATAAAGTAAAGTTGGATTGGGAGGCAACTATAGTTTATACTAAGGCTTAAAAAGTTTCAATTTTTTCCAAAAATTTTATGCCTATATCAAACAGCATAAACAATGCATTCATATGAGTCCAAACAAGCCAGTCTTAGGGCAGTGTCAAGCCATCTTAAAGCCTCTGGCTTCTGTGTTTTAACTATAGACATTTATTGCCTTCCTTTTTCTATCTTCGTTTTACCTTTGATTCTCACGTCCTCTTTACAACTTACATTTCATAACTTTTGAAAAAAATCAAAGTTCCATGACTTTTGTCAAATTTCATGACATTTCAAGAGCCATGACAACTGTTCGCAACATTCAAGTCATTTAGCTTGCACAACATTTAGAGTTACGGATTGGCTTTTAATATGAACTTGCAATAACATTGGTTAGTTGGAATGCCATGCATGACTTCAGTGCTGATTTGTGACTTTAAACTGAGAGTAAACCACTTAAGTGAATGTCAGAAATCAGTTTGTTACAAAATACCATACATCAAGTCAAGATAACAGCTCTTGGGCAGGATTTTTTTCACGTTCCCTGAATCAAGACTATCCGATCTGATTATTGGACAAATCATGCCATTTCATTCCCCGACACCAGTTAACGTTACTTAACATTTTTTCTTACCATATCTCTGCTTGGCTAATTAACCTCATATATTCATTTCACTCAACCAGTTGAAAATGCAGCTTAAAAATATTTAGCTCAGCCCTCTTTAGCCCACCCACCCTCGTACCATGGTTGGCTGTTTTGGATGCAAAAATCACTTGACAAGGTTCAACGAGAGATTTTGAGGCACCCAAATTCGTGTCATAATAGTATTTCAAATAGAATTGGACATCTCATATGATCTCTTACCTAGTAATATGGCCGCAGAATGTCTTAAAAAGAGAGAAAAAGTTGATTTTTGATTTGCTTATTTTCACATGCAATGTAAAACATAGTAATTGTCGTATCTGCTCCTATACGAAATTTAAGCAATGCACAATTTTTTGTACAAAAGAAACATTTTATCAGCTTAAGCCTTTCGATTGGGCTATTTTGATTGAAAGCTTACATTAGGGGCAAAAATCAGAATTCGATTTTTTTAGGAACACCTGATATGGGAAAATCTCATCGTTGCATCACCTTTAAGTTCCCTTGGGACCAATCAGCACATCTCATTCATGGGGTTTAACTAG
>JAMKCH010019770.1:0-21892 GCA_023653785.1 Ophioderma brevispina
TGGACAAAAAGGACCCAAGTGCTGTGGACTGCATGAGCAAGCAGGAAAATCACACTTCAACGCAAAGCGCATTGGTCAAAAGATCGCCAAATCGTAAGGTGTGATTTGGTGTGTCCTTTGTGTAAGATCTTCATTAGTTATCTAGAGTACATGACTCTTTTACGGAATTAAAGCTGCACATCTTGTAATCCTTTGATCCTTTTTATAGAAGAGTTTTGTGCGATGCTAATTCGTGAAATCTGACTGAAGGTGAACCAGGATTGTTGTGTTCACAGGTGGCCAATAATATTCAAATATGCAGAACACATATACCTTAACTGTTAGATACCTATTGGACGATTTTCACTGAATAATTTTATGGATCCGAGGAAGAGCCTATACTCAAGGACTAAAGGCCAACCAGATATTTCTTGAGTGTCCATCTTTTCTAATCTATTGTGTTTTTTTTGCATGTACAATGAAGCTTGTCCACATATACGAATCACTGTGAAATACGGAGCGGCTCAAATTGGATGCCTTTATAACAAAAACTGAAACTTTGTATAAATTCTGATCCAGAAATTTTGGTTAAAACCCTTTATGGTAAATGTTTACAACCTCAAACACAAAGAAATTTTTTTTCATCTCTAATTTCGAAAATGAGCATTTTTAGTGACCATTTTTAATTAATAAACAAAACAAATATTATTTTCAAAATCTCTGATTCAAGCCTTTAATAAGTGGTAACTTTAACATAACATTACATATGTACGTATATGTACCCATTGTGTTCAAAACTATTCTTGCTTTGCAGTTTATTTAACACATATTATTTATTGAAAACAAGAATTGATTTCCTTTTCTTTGTTTCTGTATACTTGAACACTATAATGATTAACTGTATCTATAACTTAAAAAATTAAGCACATAATTAGGAATTCCAATATTTTATGAGACGAAACTGCTGTCTTTGAGTCATGTTTTCAGATTTAACAATTTTTCCTTACCATATGTTCCCAATAAATCCTCACACCTAATAAACTCTCCCCCAATATTTTCCACAGTAAATAAATGAGATTTCTATATAACAACCCTATTAAAATACTTTTTATCCGCTGTAAATCACTTTTTCCCAACCTTAAAGGTTATCTGATTTAACACCAAGCCATTCAAACCCCATTAACAAATCCTTAATGATACCAATTTATAGTAGCCTTTCCATAACTATTTTCAAGTTATGCCCTTCAAAATGTAACATATCATCTCCTAAATATCGTAGTGTTGACAATTCCAGGCGGTGTCCGCCATTTTTTTTATAACCAGGAAATATGTGGACATGTTACTGACATTTTGGTGGCTTTCCCCAGATGGCAATTGATACGAATTGCTGATGTTATATCATTGATTCCCTCCAAATGTAACTTCTAATGAATGTTCCATTATTAAATGCACTGCCCCAAAGGGAGGGGGTATTCCCAAGTCATGATCATGGGTGGGTGGGGCAGAATGGCATGAGTTTTACCACCTCTCCACAAGTGTAAGCACAATTTTCCAAAGTTACTACTAAGATTTACGCGATCAGGGTTTCTCTGCCGATCCGATGGCCGATACTTTTTTTTTTCGGAGCGCCGATCCACCCGATCCGATCCCGATGGTTGCCCTATATGTTTAAGATCGACCAACCCTAGAGAGTATTAGTCGGACTTTGCACTCGGTGGTTTCATCTTTTTAAACATAGGGCCTATAGAAATTGGCGACAATGAATTATAATTATAATCTGTGCTGTCCACATTTGCTCAAGTCTCCTAATGAGGTATTTTTGGAGATGAGGTTATCTTTACTTACCATAAAGTGCGTAAATATAAAGTACACCAATCAAGAAGCGCATTGTAAAATTCCCTCACAACTCCTCCTGTCCTGAGTTCATCCGAATTCAAAACCATCATTCTCGTTTTAAATTGCAGATTTCATTTATTATTGATTGCATTTCCAAATGATTGCGTGCAAGTTTAATAAATCTCAAACTTTTTTTTTACATATATACTGTATTCGCCCGGCCTTCACATCCGTCCATCCCCAGTAGTAGCCGCTACAATCTTGCTAATTATGGCTGACAAGTTAAGATGCGAAGAAAACCAGGTGGCGTGACGCTCCCTATAGTACTAAAGTTTTACATTGCGTAATGGCGGAAAAATTATTTTATGCTTCTGTTTCAGGCAAGAACAATTTACAAAACCATTGTATTCCCATTTCCTTATCATTTGTATTATTTTTATGATTTTCCCCAGTCATTTCTTTTACATATTTTTGTCATGGTAAGTATAACCCCCCCTACCACCTCCAGGTCCGCAATCAATCTCAATGAACGTAAATGGAATCCCCGGGAACACACGTGTCAGGACAGCTTTCGGCATGCGATGGCATGAGCTGACCTGTACATATCGCTCCTCGCAAGGGCTGAGAAATGCATTGGACCTGATCCCCTTATTCTTTTTATGTCTTCATAATAATCAATGAGCGCATGGATTGAGATTAGCAAGCGCCACATCGCCTTGTAGACTAGCGTTATCCCCGTGGCATTATCTATGTTCTATTCAAAGTGATATTCATTCTTAACCCCACGCGCGCTCATGTTTGGCTCGTGTATCAAAAACTACGGCGGATTCGGAAAGTAGACTTGCATATTAGCCACCTAATGAACGTTAGCCTACTAGCATGTGGGAAAATGTTGTTTGGTGCTCGGCAGATATCCCACAAAGCTAAAACTACCGATCAAGAAATGTTTATTTTCTGAATCTCAGTGCCACCTTAGTTGAGGGATGTTCTCCTCGTATTTAATCAAAATTCTGACCCTCTCTGATGGCAAAAAAATCCATACAAGAACCTAAGATTTTTAGATAGTTTCATTCTCTAGATCTATGGCTGTTATTGTGTTTAACGACGTTGGCTCTCACACTCTCACGCAGTAATACAATGAATTTAGATATTTTGCAGTCTGTGTCCACAACTACACTGTGGGAAAATACTTCCGACCGCCGTATAAATCAAAAACAAACTTTCTGCTTATACCCCTTATTCTTTTCAAGCATTTACAATCAATGAGGAGAATGGATGAAATGAGTAGCACCACGTGAGTTTGGTAAACTTATATATTAAATGTTAGTTCTATGCCATTAGTACTGAGATTATTGCAAGTCCGCACATGTTTGACAAAAACAAGTTAAAATTTAGTCCTCTTCTAGTTCTACAGTTTTATTTATGACAACTGATTAGATGCATGTAAAGACAAAAATATAGCCACTGCAAGTGAAAACGACCTAAAAAAAAAAAAATACTTAACGAAGAGTTAGAAACGGTCGAATAATTTCTTTTCTGCCGTATTTCTGGATTCTGCTCAAGGATTTTAATGTTCATTGAAGCTTTTGAAGCACAAAAGATCAAAAATATAAAGGCAGTAATTTTTTTCTCAGTTCACTTTAACGACGATTTTCCGTGGGAGAGCAGCTATGTTCATGTTCCTGTCATGCGTTGGTAACTTAGACATGACCATGTAACAGTTGGGCAGTATAGCTTAATTTGAATGGAAACCGCTTGACTTTGAGATTGTGATAGTACGTGTAAATACCTAAGTGGCTGTCATTAGCCTACGTTTTCTCATGTAATGCAGATTATATAGCTAAATACATTATTATAATCAGTTTGAGCAACTCGTGTTTTCCTCCAACTTAGAAACTGGTAAAATATCCATTTACGTTGTCCCTTTTCTTTCATCAATATACTCGGTTGTGGATCGGCAAGCTCCGACATATTTTTGCCGATCCCGATTTTTTTTCGTATTTCGCAAATCGGGGGCCCCCGGTCCGATGTCCGATACAAACTACGGTTATCCTAGTTACAACAAATTCTAACTATCATATCTGCTTGAAAGCTCTCACTGGATAATGCTTCGCCAAGGGAGAGTGTGGCCTAGCGTTAGGGTGCTTGCCTGTAGTGCAAATTTAACCAAAAAAATCCCAGGTTCGAATCCCGGTGGGGTCACTTGCTGGGATTTATTCGAGTATGCATGAATTCTAGTATTTTAATGAATTCTGGAATTTTAATCTGTATTCTATAGTTAAATCTGTTACGAGCTATTGATTAAATACAAAATATGCTCTCCTCCATGGTTCACTTGGAATTGGGCAATGAATCATGAAAGCATCCCGTCCTTCGGAGGGGACGTAAGCCCCGTCGATCCCGTGGTAACGAGAGTCACAACTGTACATGTCCATCGCAGCCAACGTGTCGAATAAGAGTTGGGTGTAAACCCCCTGATTGTTCCCAATCCGCCCCAAGTCTCAAAAAAAGTGTGCCATGTTAGGAGCGTTCCTATCATGGATACACATAGCCCCAGATCAGCTTCCGAAGTTGAATAACTCCTGAACACCACCACAAGGGCCATTTGTCTATCCACCCATTAATCCAAACCCATTTTCCTTCCATCACCTGTTCCTTGTCTCTGCTCTGATCTTCATCTCTTTGCGTTGTTGCTCTGATTTCTGCAAGATCAAATGTGGTTTGAAAGTCTCATTTATTATGACAAAACCAGAATAAAACAAAAAAAAATACCAATGGCGACACACTTTTGACAACTAATTTTGATTATTTATTCCACTGACTTTATCCTGTGTAAATTTTTACGAAATTTCATCGCGGGCAAATGTTATTTTATCTTTAATAATCTAGTATAAAATGTCTCTCTATATTGCAAGGTTATGATGATTCGTATGCTATAATATACAAATCATTACCTTGGTAGGCCTATAAGGCAAGATTCCCGCAATGATTTTTTTTCTGATTTTTGCAGAGGTAATAGTGCTTGCAAGTCAAAATTGTGTCGCCACTATTAAAAATTTGCATGGGGTCAAACAGCTGTGTTAAGAAATGTGATGTAATCAAGCAACACAAGTCTAAAGTTGGCCTAAAACAAAATATACTTATTTTGTGAATTTCTATTATCTCTTATAATATCAAAACAGAGGCATACATAGCCACCCACACCTCTTATTTCCTATGACCCTAATGTTAAGTCTACATAATACAACAATACTTAAAGCCACTATCAGTCATTTTTTACCAAATTCAAAATGCCGGTTTTGTCTCTAATTTGCTAGAGCTAGGTCTTATCAACTCGTTATATTATTGTTCTTTGTGAAAAACAGACACTTATGGGCATTTTAAGCGGTCTTGAAGATGCTATTTGCGACTGTTTCTAGACCTAAGAAGGCTTTTATTAGTAAACAAAGTACAAAAATCATGATCTCTTAACAAATACGGCGTGTTTCGCTTAACCACTTACAGGGGTCTTTACTACAACTATTTCCAATACAACAGTGCCAAAAAATTGACTTTGATGAAAAAATAGCGGGCGCGATTTGTTTACATTGTAAACAAATCGCTGATAGTGGCTTTAAGCCAATGATTCAGATAGTACAACTTCTAGTGGTTACATTTCTTGCCTTTAGTGCAAAGGGTCCCTGGTTCGAAACTCAATGGGACTAATAACTTGCTGGGATGTAATTGGGTTCTTAACAGTTCTGGATTTAATTGGTAAAGATCTAGTGATTTCACTCTCCCCATGGTTAATTTGGAATTGGGAAAACAAACCATGAAGTGCCTTGTCCTCTGGAGGGGACGTAGAGCTGTTGGTCGGGTGCATATACTAACCATTACAATCTGGAGCTAGTATCGATGCTAATAGAAATAAGCCGCATGTAGGGACTTTATTGGATTATCCAGGACAATGGTCTGAATAATCTTAATAATCAAAACTTCTTTTGTGGTGAAGCTGGGGGGGGGGTCAAGGTTACAGATCATGGAAGGCTCCTTTTAACTGCAACTTAAGTACACAGGAATCTGGTATTGGAAATAAATAACTCACCAGTTGTAAGAAATCAATGAGTTTATTGTGGTCCATCCCCGTTGCCATGTCTATGATATCAGTGGGAACTCGATAATTGTTGTATGGGCTTGGCTGTACTGATGTTCCACCCTCTACTATTCTTACCAAATCCTGTGAAAGAATAATTACACTACATGAGAAATGGATATCTCACATGGAAGGTGAATTTAGGTAATTTCATATAGCATTTGCCACTGCAGACAGTCCACTTCAGACAGTTCTGGAAGAATACAAATATGTGGGAAGCAGGTTTGGGGGATATGGATTGTTCTTTATGTCATTTAGTTCTTAAACAGCTGTGAGGGTTGGAGCAATTCTATTAATTTCTACACAATCTATATTAGACAATACAGAACAGGCTGTGCATACTTTGTATTTGACATTTTTAAAAGTGGAAAAATTACAAAAGCCATAATGTATTTTATTGCATAATATGTGTGCATCTGGCAATTTATTGCTCGGTAATGACTTTCCAATCTTGTAAGATTAAGCCAAAAAATAATTGAACAACAATTAAGATGAAGAGAAGTTTAATTTATATGCCTGTTTAAGAATGACAAAGTTATTTAAGACTGTCTTTACCAGCTCATAAAATGGCAATAGCAAGAATGCACCTAGGGCCTTGCTAAAAATGGCATCATCACCATTCTATATAAAGCCATGGTCAGACCCTGAAAATAATACCTTCATTGTTTATCATGTGTATAACTATGGCTTTGGTATGAAGCTTTATTGGTATCATCTCGGATCTCGTCCTCGAATCTCGCCCCTCAATCTCGAATCTCGCATCTCATTCTCACATCTCGCCCCGTATCTCGCATCTCGTCCTCGCATCTCGCCTTCGCATCTCGTTATCTTGGGTCTCGAATCTCACATCTTGACCTCGCAGGGCGAGATACGAAGGCAAGATGCGAGGATAAGATGCAAGATCCGAGGGCGAGATTCGAGATTGAGGGGCGAGATTTTAAATCTATGTAAGCCTTGGAGTCATCTAGACCATGTATGTGTGGTCCAGTGGATGGTGCAATGTGCTCATGATCTCAAGGTTGTGGGTTCGAATCCCGATGCAGCTAACATGTGCATTTTATGGGGTAGCCCCCTTTCGAGCCTTGCTCTTTTGGCCTCCCACCCATTATATGTTTTATATGAGCTAATTAGATGGTTAATAACCTGAATTGAACTGAACTTTGAGCAAGGCACTTTAACTCATTTGCTTCTGATGACTTCCTAGTGGCAGCAGAATAATTACATAACTGCACTATATAAAACACAAATTTACTATTTCTTTATCTGTCTGGGTGTGTCCATCTGTGCTAACTGAGGTATACTTGCGTGACTCCATTTCTTATGTTTTGCTTTATTCCGTCATGGCTTTTGTGTCTAGTTTTGCTACTTGTGTGTCTAATTTTAACCAAAACAAAGTCACAAGTATACCCTCGTTAACTTGCCTGTCTGTCTGTCTATATTTCTATCTTTGCATCATATATACATACCGATATATCCGGTCGACGGTTCTCTGCTGCATTGTGTTCCTCAGGATCTGATGATCTTGCCTGTAACTCTGACCATTCAAACATTAACCCATCTGTGACTTCACTAAATGGGTTAATATCTAGTAGAACAATCTTTTTCTGCAAGAAATAATATATTCACACATCATGAGGGGATTTCCGCATTTGTGATTGGTTGAGAGCCAGTCCTAAACAATGTTTATTACCCTGCAGTAATCGATTCCTGATTACTTTTTGGGTAGGCATGTAGAAAGAGGTAGGCGTGTGTACAATGAGCCCCGCAAGGAGCATGACTGCTACGGCTATTATTGTCTCAAAATAAATATTTGAAGCCTGATATACTTGACTGTCAATCAAAAAAACTTTTTTTTTGAATATGTGTTGAATAAAACACAAAATATGCTTTCAAATATTTTTGTATGTTAGTGCACATACAAAAGCACACCCCTATTTTGTAATGGAACATTCTGATACATCGATCATGCTGTTTTTGAAGTGTGAAGAGGATGAAAAAATGGCATGAAAAGATTGACTTTTCATCTGATTTTGGAGGATTTGAGGTGCAAATATGCAAAATAATGATGTGTGAACAGGGTTCACTCATGGATTTTCATGAGTAAACGCTTGATTTGACCCTCGGGCAGGCCGGCGGGGTGCACACAAACACACATTTCATTACACTGATTAAAATTGTTAATTACATTGTATAACATTATGGACACCTTAGTGCTATTTTTTAGAATAGACCAGATACACTGTTTCATAAAAGTTAAGATTAATCCTAAGTGAAGTCTGTAATGGGCCATTCTAAAACCCCTTTTTGTCTGAAGTCACACATGTGACCGAAATTTATTTGCCCACCCATAACAAAACAACCAATCTATTGAAAGTGGAAACATTATTTTGGTTAGGTTTGGACTAGAAGTTATTCATTATAACAAAAGTAATAACAGATTGGTTATGTTGACAATACAGCATTGGATTGGAACTAAAAATTTACCCTTTTAAGGTCATAAACATGACCAAAGAATGGCATTAATATTTCTTAAGAACTTCTAAGAATTTGTATGTAAAATTAATAAAATAGGAACCGGGTATAAAAACTGGGATTGAAATTCATAAATCTAAATGTGACAAAATTTGTTCAAATTTCTTCTAAAATCAATGAGTTAACAACCTAAAAAGAATAGCTCATTTTTTAAGTCGACTCAAGATTAATCGTAACTTTCATGAAATAGGGCCCAGCAGTGGCATAACCAGAGCAGAGGGGCAAAGGGGGCACACATATTTTCAGGGGGAAAGCATATAGTAAAGTTATTAGACCTATATGTTGTTTCACTGTTATATTGTTGCTTTTCACAGAAAAGCACTAATTCCACAGGGGCAAGATTCCCCAGGGGCAGCCCCGCCACCTCCTCTAGTTATGCCATTGGGGTTCAGCTCTGTGTAGCCCGATTACTGTAAAAGTGATAATTTTCGCGTGTGTAATTTTTCGTGATTCAGCGATTTTAAACATTTTTGCTTGTTTTTAAATTCGCTCTTTTCAGCTATCCTACATAGACCTACACACAAAATAAACATTTTCGCAGTTTTTTTAATTTCGCGCTAGCTCAGAAGCGTGCGAAAAGTGCGAAAATTAATGTAGCGCTAAAATTTCCACTTTTACAGTATATCTTTTTGTTTATCTCACCTGATTATTCCAGTATACATCAAAAACATCTGTAAAATAACAAAAGAGGGAAAAACTTATAAATTTCTTTATAGTAAGCGAGAGGACCGGGTTCGAGACCGTGTATTTTTCATCTTTATTTAAAGGTGCATTTCGTGATTCCAGCACCTTCTGTTTTATTCATTGTTCACTAGATATTGTTGAGAAAATCTTATTCACAAAGTTTGAGTTGATCCTGATCTTGCGGTTTTGTGTTATGAGCAATTTGCTTGTTTCCCACGGTCCCATAGGCCACTGTGCTGTAACTTCTGTGACAGAAAATACAAAATTGCGAATTTCTCACAGATGCGACTGAATTTGCAAGTAATATTAGGTACACGTGGGTTACTAAGGCTAACGGTTCAGATGATATAAAAATCTCAACTTTTTTTAGGTAAGTTGGGGGGACGAGGTCATGAGGTTGTGGATCACGAAATGCCCCTTTAATTCAATGCTCGCCAGTTTCTCTGAGCCTCTATATAATAGTCTTCTCACTTTCTCGGGTTGTATCATTTACTTGATCCTCGTCATAGGTTCTGCTAGAATCATGCATATAGGCCCACCCCTTCTAAAATATATAATGAAAATAAATACATCAGGTGGATACAGGACACCTGGCACACATACACTAAAAAAAGAAGAGTTAACAAAATCTGCCCATATGATTAAGACTTAAGACCTAAGACTCCTGTTATGAGATTGCCATATTGCTACTTAATTTATTTTCCAAATTGCTACTTAATTTCTTTTCCCAAAGTCCTTTTGTGTGAAAATCAGTTCACCAATAAAGAACTATGGACTAAAAAAAGGTACTGAGGTGTGAAAGTGAAAGTTTTATTTCTGATCTGTTCCATTTATGAGTGCTTTAAGGCGAGTGAGTGCATGTCACACAAACACACCAACACGGAGCAGTAAAGATGTACACAAAAGAAAATGGACATTGCTTGAGAAGGGATTTATCCAACAACATAGCCTGATGATGATGATAAGGATTGTTAGTATGACTTCTTGACTGACTATATTTAAAGGTGATACTCATTGCACACATTTTCTATGACGGACTGATAACGTTAGTTTCTCACGCAGTATCAAGTTAGATAATATCTTTCGCAGTCTGTGACACAGACTACACCGTGGGAAATACTTACTGGACCACCGTAGTCGATGCAAGTAAACAAAATCCCATTCAGTTGCATCGCTCGCTTCTGCGCTTTCTAAGACCTACCCATATTTTCTCAAAAATTTGCTCAACTAAATCATAATTATGAGCAATACAGATAACTGTCTGTTGAAGTATCTGGTAGATTTAATGGCTCTATCCCACTCAGTCACCAGAGACGCCAGTATTGCAGAAGTTGTTTGGTAGACAAATTGTGAGTAATTACTGCCATGTTACGCTCGATGAGCCAAGACTTTACCACCGGAAACCCAATTGCAATCCACAGGATTCATTAAAAAAAGGTTCAATACCCATAATTGAGTGAACTGTTCCCCAGTCTGAGAAAAGTAGATTGAGATATTCACTGTTTACCCCCCTGATATCACCTATACCTCTGCAATTCCATCATTAGGCATAAGAGGGTGTACCGTAAATCCATAGAAGAGCCGTGTCTGTACGCACATGTTAGTTTTTGACACCAAAAACCCATGCTCCAGGAGGCCGTCTCCCTCACTAACCTCAAAGGGCAGCTATTTCATTTTCTTCTCTCACACACCCTCATTTGTTTGACCTGGAATTTTTCCTCTCTACCTGAAAAAATAATGAATTTTTACATATTTTAAAAGACATAGCGAGATTCGAGACCCGAGACCACTGTATCATGAGTCACTACCTAACCAAAACCAGCGAGGATTGGTGTGCCAATTTGGCAATTCAAATCCTTATACATTACGGAAAAACGCTACTGAATACTCCGCTCTGGACCGGTTTGCCACAGACTTATGCTCCAGAGCATGAATGGTGGTCAAAATCTCACACTTGCGTGTCTTTACACAAAACCACAGCTGGCTTCTGAGCTCTGCATGCTACTCATTGAGTCATCATAAGCGATGAGAATTCATGTAATTTTTCACATTTTCTTGTCCCCTTATGAATTCCGGGAATTTAAGAAATTCACAATCACAGAATCAAGGAACCTAGTCAAACCAACATATTATCGCTATATTATTGGCGAAATTCAACACAGAAAAGGAGCGATTTGGGTTCCTTTACATTGAGGATGCATTGGCGCAACAAGACTTGTACAATCGCCTACGTCACACGATTTGCCAAGGTCCGAGGAGGAAAGCTTAAGCGTATTTTGGGCGTAAAATCGCAACAAAATATAGGGTTAGTTTTTGGTTTATAGTGGCTCTATACACGTTATTTTTTTTTTGGAAAAAGATATTTTGGCATCCGGAAGTCATACTGGCCATCCGAGGCAATGAAGATCACCTTGAATAATTTCTACTGGGAAATTTTTCCTTCAATTTGTTTTCATTTTAAATAAGGTGCCTCTCCACCTACTTTGTAAACCACATGAACATGTAGGGATACCAAAATGAAACAGTAGGGATACCAAAATGAACAGTAAAGGTACCAAAATGACAGTAAGGATCCAAAATGAACCGTAAAGGGATACCAAAATTAACAGTAAGGGATACCAAAGGGATTACCAACAACTCTGCACAATAAAAATATCAAATTTGAAATTGGGGGCGCTCTTCAAAAAATGTGCTATATTTCTTTAAAACTTGTGGTGGTACTGTTTCACATGAATGACTGATCTTGGACTGAAGAGGTATTATTAACAGAACAAAAAATAAGTGAGGGCCTTAATGTCAAAAATGGACCGCAAAGGGTGGATTTCTTTTGTAAACTTTTGCCATCTGCCTGCTAAAATGTTGCTATCTTGAACTTGAGATGCACAAGTGCATTGTACCTGTGACGTGTGAGTGTCAATTGTGTGAAGTACAATTCATTCTGGATACACATAAGTTGCTAACCATTACATTTTTGTGACTGCATTGATACATAAGACACAATATGCAACTCTTATCTCCTAAAACGTTTTTGAATATAAGCAATTGAACTCAAATTGTACTCACAATCTTCATCGTGAAATTTTCCCTGGATGAATTTCCGATGAAATTTTACATATGTTTCCTGCTATCTGCTCCTTCATTGATTGCAAAACGGGGAAATATGTTGTGGGGTTCCGCTTGTAAGATAGCTGCTGATTCAAGGGTTAAAAGAAGGTTACACCTTTGTGCCAAATGACAGAAATCTCAGTCAGCTATAGTCTGTGTCTCTACTTCCGTGCAGCACGTACAAAGATGGCATTTCTTGACGCAGGTGTAAATGTTATGACATCAATGCACAGAGGTAGAGACACGGACTATAGGGAAGAATCTAAATTTCTGATGTCTCTCTTTTGGGATCTAAGCTAGCAGTAAAAACCACATAATTCAAGGTTGTGTGTTGAATGCCACTAAATGTATAACATCTTTGAAAATGCCACTGCAACTTTTTGGATAATTGATCAGTTGACCACCCAGGATTTGCTTGTCTCTGCTAAATCATTATTATTTGTGGCTTACAGCTTTAGGCATAGTGTTATGCAACATACAACCTTGGATTATGTGGCATTTGCTGTAATCCTCGATGTAAAATGAGACACGTGTAGGAATAGCTGTACTCTGTCCAGCTCAGAGTATGAAGTAGCGACGCGGGCGTATACATTGTACTGACTTTCAGCGCACGCGTGGGCAAAGCACAAGCGCACTGTAACTGAAAGGCGGCACTGGGTATACGCGCGCGCATTGTTACTTCATACTTCAGACATGACAAAGTATTTATACTGTGACTGACTTAACTTGTCAGAAAAAGTGTTAATGACTAATAATGTATCCTGGTCAAGCAAACTGGTAACAGAAAATTGTTTTTTTTTTTTACCATACCCAAACAAAATCAGAGATTACTTGAACCTCAAGAGAAAGAATGCACTATACTCTGTTCGATCTCAAGTTTGGGGGTGACGTCACTGCGCGTGTTAGGTTTTGCACCCGAGAAACGCACGCGTCGACCTTAGAATTGCAGCATTTACGCACGCGAACAAAGGCGGCGCAATCCAAACGCTAGAGTGAATGTAAAGTCGCGTCATGACGTCACCCCCAAACTCAAGAACGAACAAAGTATATACTCATCCCATTTACTTTGAGAACTCACTCACTCACTCATTCACACACTCTCTCTCTCTCCCTTCCTCTATCAACAAGTAGACCTATAGATCAACAGGTGTCAATAAACATATGCTGTGGATTACATCTGCTGGATTAAATACAGGAAAATTTCCCTAGAAGCAAGTAAACTAAATTTTGCAGAAAGTAGCACAGATTTTCTGTCTTTTCTTATTACTGTACTTCTGATTTGTACTGTCGGCAATCTCTCAAATACTAACAAGTTTCCCCACACCGCAGTGCCAAATTTCCCATTTTTCTGAACACCCCATGGAAGAAAGATTGTGACTTGTATTTGACTGTCCAGCAGTGTATATCAGAAACTACTATTATATTATCTTTCTTAACAAAAAACTCTGAATCCATTGCTTGGGAATATTATTTCTACCCACTTCCGTTAAAACAGCGCTTGGAATTACAAGTAAGAAAATAAGTTTTTAGTCACACTTAAAGAAGAAAAAAAGAAAAACACTTCTGTAGCCAAAAAATTGATGTTCTAAGAATATTAGCTTATGGCTAAGAATAAATCCACATTTCAGGACAGGCATTTGGGAGGAAACCACCTCAAAATTACCGGCTTATGGTCAAACTTACAGTAAATCTAAAAAAAGGAAGGTTGCAAGGGATCTAAGATGGAAGCCATCTCAAAAGCCACTGGGGACTTATGGTTATAACCTATACACAATCTACCGGTTAAATCGTTATTAAGATGGAAAGCCATTCAAAAGCCACTGTTTTATGTATTATAACCTTTTACAGTATCTAAAAGGTTGAGGGGATTAAGATGAGGTCCTTCAAAACCCCGACTTATGTGTTATAAAATATATAGTATTACCAGGTGAAGGGGTTAAGATGGAACCATATCAAAAGTCACAGGACTTATGTGTTATACCCTATACAGAATCTACCAGGGTGTGAATGGGTTAAGATGGAAGCCATCTCAAAAGACACTGACGTATGTGGTATAACTCTATACAGAATATATCAGTGTGAAAGGGTTAAGATGGAATGGTTTAAAATGCTTCTTAGTTTCTTTTTTTATACAAGCATATGTTGTTAAAATAGCATGTCACCAACCTGCTGTTACACTTTAAAATCAGAAGTAACACACTGAGGAAGGGGTGTAATTAAAACTTAACACCTTTTAATGAGCTTATTATAACAATGTGCAATCACCACATACGAAGCAAATGCCAAAGTTGAAATTTACAAAGATGTTATGTGTTTTTGGGCAAACCCTGCTGTTTAAAGCAAACAGAAAAGGTGATTAAGCCAGGGGTGTGAGAGGCATGGACAAAAGAGGAAAAACAAGGAAATGGGATAAAAGAAAAAAGAGTAACTAGAGACATTTTTGCTCAAAAGAGCAGAACCTTAGTCGTGGAATTTTTGCACATTGGTATTTGACCTTTGACCTTAACCATTTGGCCCATATAACAGGTCCTTGGAGAATTTATTCATCTATGCATTATCCCTACAAGGTTGGTATATATTTTTGCAATCATGGGCAATTTTGATATTGGCATATTTGCCTTGACACCTAAACGATGGGTCACAGAGTGGGGTCACTGTGGACTCTTTTTCAATTCATCGAATTGCCATCACGAGGCCTAATTAGTCCAATTAAGCTTCTTTCAGATTTGACCCATGAGATGACCCCAAGTGGACCTTTTGACCCCATGTGGAGCACGGCTAATGAGCTTTATCCAGTGGTTATTGTGACCCATTTGACATTAATACCTAATTGGGTTGATGAGTTATAGCGTATTTTGGCATATAATTAGCTCATTGCATATCTTACAGTGACCTTGGAGCTAAATTCTGTCATATGATTCCTCCGGACACGATCCGCAACTTTTGCACAGCCATCGCCTATCCAAGTCTTATCGTTATTGAGATATAGCATTTTGTCATATTAATTAGATATGGCCGACCATTTTGAATGTTACTGAACTCCGATCGTTTATATGTGTACATCCTATATGAAGGAGGGGGTTCTTTTGAACATTTGGAATCTATCGCGTTGTTCTGTCTGTAGGACAGTAGGCCCTTTTGAGATTTTTTACAAAATGGCGGCTACTTCCGTTACTTGACCTTTGACCCCCAATCTGAGTACCCCCCATATGAAGCTTGGTCAGCGATTCTTCTGACCAACTTTGGTTGATATGGATTTTAACCTTTTTGTACTAGTAGTGATTTAAGGAGCATTGGAAGAACCAGAAGAAGAACTAGAACACTCCAGGACTAGGCCTGGTACTTATGATAGTCATAGTGCACATGTCGAGTTTTTGTTGTTGCCCTTTGACCCTTTCATTTTCACTTTTTCCCTTTTCATTGAATTCCTACAAGATGGCATGCTATGTAGGGTCATTAAGTTTCTTTTATATTTGACCCCTAGATTACACCCCATTTTGACCTTTTGACCCCATATGTGCACATCAATCATAGGAGCTTTTTCCCAGTGGTCTTGGTGAACACTTGACAAAATATCTACCTTTGGTTGATGAGTTATAGCGTTTTTGCCTATGATTAGCCTCATTTGCATATCTTACACGTGCCCCTGGGGCCAATATTCTGTCAAATGATTCGTCTTCGACATTATCCCCAACTTTTGCACCGACATCACCTTCCAAGTGTTATCGATTGAGATATAATTCGCATTTTTTGCCTATTAAGTAGATAATGCCGCTTTTGCTGTTATGAGTTCCGATATTAATTCTGTGTACAGCGTATACAACTGACCAAAGAACGATGCTCATGCAGAATTTTCCAGCAGTAGCGCACCTTACCTGTAGAAGAAGTATCTTCCAAAGATTTTAAGTTTTTGACCTCTATTGGCCCTACGGAGGTCAAGGTCAACCATATTACACCCCTTGAGGAAGCTTGGGTCAGTGTTCGTCTGACCGTTTTGGTCAATATCGTGGGGCCCAGCCGTTTGGCAAAAGAAGGCAGAAGAAGGCAAACTAGAGACATTTTGTTGCTCATAAGAGCCCGACCTTAGTGTGAATTTTTGCACATTTGGTAATTTGACCTTGACCCTTAATCATTGGTTCCCTAACAATGGTCACTGTAGACTCTTATTTCATCTTTCCTTAATCCTTAAGTTGGTATATGGTATTTTTGTAATATGGGCAATATTGATATTGGGCAATTTTGACCTTTGACCCCTAAACGCTAGGTCACAGAGTGGGGTCACTGGGGACGTCTTTTTCATAAGTCAATCTATGCCATCACGATGGCTAATTAGATTAGTCAATTAAGCTTCTTCAGATTTGACCCCATAGATGACCCCATTTGACCTTTGACCCATTTTGTGAGCACATATAATTAGCTTTTCCAGTGGTTCTTGTGACCAATATGACATTTAATACCATTTTGGTTGATGAGTTAGAGTGGTTTTTTGCATATTAATTAGCTTCATTTGCATATCTTACAGAGACCCTTGGCGCCAATAATTCCTGTCATAATGATTCCTCTCGACACTACCGCAACTTATAGCACAGACATCACCTATCAAGTCTTATCGTTTTTGAGATATAGCATTTTTGCATCATAATTTCGATATGGCCGCCCATTTTGAATGTAATGAACTCCGATCGTTATCTGTGTACATCCTATTATGAAGGATGGTCTAAGGATTCTTCTAAACGAATTTGGTATCTATAGCATGTTTTCTGTAGACAAGTAGGCTTTTGAAGATTTTTACAAAATGGCGGCTACTTCCGGTTATGTGACCTTTGACCCAATCTGAGTACACCCATATGAAGCTTGGGTCGTGGGTTCGTCTGACCAACTTTGGTTGATATGGGTCACCGTTTTGGTACTAGTAGTAATTTAAGGAGCATTGGAAAGAAGAAAAGAAGCTATAAAGAAGAAATGACTGGATACAGACCTTAGTCTTGCCACACTAAGGTCAAAAGCGATGGTCGGAAGAAGAAGGAGAAGGGATAAACGCATAATCAGAATACTATGCCCGTATTGACAGGCATAGTAAATCAGCAGAAGAAGAAGAATAAATGCTGTGAATACAGGACCTAGTCGTTTGCACGACTAAGGTAAAAATGCCACAAGCATGCTGAAAAATCAAGAAAAAGCAAATTTTGGCACTACCAAATTGCCCAAACGAGAAAATTCTCATAGCCCTAACACGGCTCTAGACCACAAAACTATACCTCACAATGTATATTATATTATTTTGTCGTATATTTATGGTAATGAGTACTTACCGAGTCTACAATATTTTGTGTAGTTTGTGATCTATCATTGACAATATTAAGTGCGGTACATTCCACGTCACCCCACACCCCCCCCCCGCACCACATACGCCTTTAACGCCAGGTTCCCCCGGGCCCCGCACTTTCTCCTCGGCCGCCCTTACTTTTTTTGTGGCCGATGGTGCAGTTTGTTGTTTTATTACTAGTGGTATTTTGTGGTATATAAGGAGTTACTCTAATTTGGTAAAGTTATGATTTTCTAACGCCTGAAGTCATATAACACAATATACCACAATCAATTTTTGTGAGGTTGTGTCTATGGAAATGTGCAAGTATGATAAAAGTTGTGGTATATTGGTATCTGTGGTCTGTCCTCACAATATACAGCTGCTGTTAGGGTTAAAAGAGGAAATTTCACACTGCAAAGCATTAACAAATTGCAAAAAATCAGGGAAAAAATGATCAACAGTACAAATTGTCTTCTGATAGGTTCGGTTAGGCAACCTTTGAACTCATTAAGAAATATTAATTGTGGCCGGAAGCTAAAAATTGGCAGTCGGAAAGTGCAAGGTAAAGAAGGCCTTTTCTTTATTTTTTTTTCAAAAATACACATATATGCATGTCAGATTTCTCAAAACTCATGTTTATTTTAGGATTGTAATGACATCTTATGTCACTTGACATTGTGAAGTACTAAAAGCAGAAATTGAAACTGGGCAACTGAGGCATGAAAACATTGTGGTCCTCTGAAATTGACTTGGACAGGCATTGACTTTTAATGCAAGAAAGAATCCAAACAGACATCAACTTAACATCGTCTGCTGCCTACCTCTCTATTCACATGAATCAAACCTGGATGAAATTACGCAAGTAAAGATTTTAGTCATTTTACCTATAAACTCAAAAACCAAGGGTCGTAGGTGGTAAAAGATACATTTTTGGAAATCCTTATGATAGATGACAATATGGCAGTCTTTCAATTTGATTGGTGCATTTTATAAGTTTGATCCCGTGTAACCTTAAATTGGGTCCTATGAAAAAGTGTACCACAATTGAGAGCACTAACTAGCTGCATTGATATACCGGGTGTGCATATAATACCAAAGGTGGAAACCTTTTACTATAGTGTGATGTGTGTTGTGTGTGTGTGGGGGGGGGAAACAAACTCCTGAATACGGCCCCTATGAGGTTCTGCTTCTGCTCTGAAATGTAAAATTGTCATTTCAAAGAATCAAATGATAGCGACTTTAGATGCAAGTTGGGCTAAAAATCTGCGGGCAACTAACGCTATTGGAAACGGACAGCTTCTGATTTTTCTCAGCGTTCGAAAGTTACAGCATTTTTCTTCATAATCATCAAATTAAATTACGGAACATACAAAATGTCAATCACCAAAAATAACACAAAAAATTTGTTCAAATTCAAATGTTTAGGCGCAATTTCTCTGTGTGAGTGCTACGGTATCAATCAATATTGCCATTGTTATAGGTAAGCCATGGGGACAATCGTGCGTGTATTTCCCAACTCTTTCCTCAGCGGGTGAAATGAACACATGGATTGACTCGTGGTATGTGCGAAATACAAATATATCTTGTAAACGGCAAAAAGTAATACTATATTTGGTATCGTTTTACATCTTTTGGTTACCACAAGAAAGCATTGGACACCCACATTTTGACAAATAGGAAAACACATATCTTATCAACAGTTTGCAATGTTCAGTTTGCCCGGAGTCTGTCAGAAACGGTCCGGCCCACAGGTTTGTGTGGGGACACTATGACGTATTTTAAAATGGAATACAGTTTAAAACAACTGTTTATTTCCACAATTTTTTAAGGAATATAAATTTTCGATATGCTCGGCAAAGAGGAAAACTAGACTATTTCTGACTCATTTCGCATATCTAATGTTTGACACCGGTCCACTTAAAACGGTTATTTAAGTTTTCATTTAGAAAGCTTTGCAAAGTTCGGCACTGGCACTTAGCTTGGGAATCACACGTTAAGAGATCATGACTTTTGCAGGTACAAAGTGCGGACCTTGCTGTCTACTGCATATTTCATATATCTTTCAGGCATCTCATAACGGATCTATTTTGCACAATTCCCTATGACTGGATAATAGTTTATGTTTTAGTTACATCTCGTCTGTTGGGAAATGGAATAATATGTCTGTCTGTAGGTTTTAGACAGTGATACTTACGGACAGGATAAATCATGCGTCACAAAATCCGAGCTCTTTAAAAAAGTAATAAATGTCATCGGAGTGCAGATTTCAGTGTATTCCCAAAGGCTATCCAACTTGCATCATGATACAAAAGATAATAAACTTTATTTATATACTCTGTAAACCTATAAGTACAAAGTAATCAATAAAAACTCCCACACAATTCTTACAAGGAATGCCTGTATTTGTCCCCTTATGACCAGTAAATTTGTGTACAGTGTAAAGCGATTTGTTTTGTTCGTACATCATGAACTGTGTCTTAATCGCACCCGATTTTAGATGTGCCTAACAAGAGTGTATAAGAGCATTTTTGGAATAAGGGGCATTAATGTGCGCAGCGATGATAATTTACTTCGTACTTCGAAGTTTAAGCAGTATAAAAGGTTATGACGGAAACGTCCTGGCAATCTTGTTGTAAAGGAACGAAAAAAGATTTTCAGGTATACATTATAGGATCATTATACAGTGAAGTTATAAAAAAATTAACGTGCAATAGATTCTACTTGCCATTTGGGAGAGCGTGGTCTAGTGGTCGGGGGGGGGGCCCCCTTGCCTATGGCGCAAATATTACCAAATCAAAAAATCCGGGTTCGAATCCCGGTGGGGCACTTGCTGGGATTCACTAGGGTGCTCAATTCTGGATTTAAGCTGTTATAGAGCAGTGATTAAATACAGAAGACCGCTCTCCTCCATGGTTCATTGGAAATGGGCAAATGAAATCATGAAAGCATCCCGTCTTCGGAGGGCGACGTGAAAGACCGTCGGTCCTGTACAGAGAGTCACAACTGTAAGTACATCGCATGTCAGTGTCGAATAAGAGTAGGGAGAAAACCCATGGCTGTCCCAAATCGCCCCCAGCTTAAAGGCATTATCAGTGATTGCTAAATCAGCAAATCGAAAAAAATCATCAAAAACAGATTTTAGCATGTAACGTAAAAGGTACAGGTATCCTAACATTACCCTGCATGATAAGACCAGAAGCAACCTCATAAGGGACGAATCAGAGATTTAGTCATTATGTCGAAACGGGACACTTACTACAAACATGTAATTGAATGGAGAATCGATATCTGGAACACTGCCGTTTTCTTCCTTTTCCGTTAATTCTACAGCTGTAAAAGGTAACTTATGAGAAGTATACATACTTATCCTTCACTTTGAAGGTATTCCTGAACATTCAAATATTTTTCAAATCACTGATAGTGTCTTTTAAAAAACAAACGCGGGCCATGTTAGGTAGCGTCCGTATCTAGTTACACGCGGCCCCGAATCAGCTTACACAGTTGAAACAAATCCTGACACCACCCAAGCCATTACCAATGACTGGTGGACACGAACGAACTTGCCATTGCCACAAATAGTACCTTGAAAGGGGAAAAACTCTTTAAAACTAACAATATTTTTTTTTTTTTTTTTTTTGTATAGTACGGACAGTTTGCGAATGCTTCTCAGGGGTAGGCGTACCCCTGGGCGTCCTATATGCATGGGTAGTAGCATGTGCTCTACAGTATAGTACAGACTGTTTTAAGAAGTTTACTCTAGTTGTCATGGTTTAAAGGCATATCAGTGATTTGATCAATCAGAAATCGAAAAAAGCATCAAAAATCAGATTTTGCATGTTTGTAAACAAGTACCTGTATCCTAAACACCCTGCAAATGGTAGGACCGGAAGAAACCAAATAAGGGCAAAATTGGAAATTTTAGTAATTACCAAGTCGCCCCCACACTAACACAAAGTCGCCCCAGGCCCACGGTCATGCACTACCCTCACCTACCAACTCAAGATGTGTGTTCTATTCACTGTGGGTACAGTTTAAGGAATAGGGGGCGATCCGCGGGGGGGGAAATATACGTATATATTTAACTAATGGTCGCTGCATGCATGACTGATCAGGGCAGTCATATACGGTGCCACAAGTGAGTTTGGACCGATGGGTAGGGGGGTTCTGGACCTGGAGCCCAAACCTAATTATCTCATAACTCATCAGATTTTTATGGGTTTTTTAGAGGTACTTAACAGGAAGACGAGAGTCTTGTAGATACGTTAAAATATTACGAAATCTAAGATAATATTTCCAGAAAAAAGGTGCCTCCAATT
>JAMKCH010019771.1:0-45162 GCA_023653785.1 Ophioderma brevispina
ATTGTGTGCGATAGTGCTTCGCTATTGTTCCGTCGCGTTAACAAATTATTTAGAAAGATTAGTTCCACTAAGAAACGGCATGAGTACTCGGACGAACCAGGCCTACTATAGAAAAGACCTTGCTTCGCATATCGCAATAAATATTGTAAAATGTAAGGTTTCGACCGCGCTGTACAGTTTTGTCTTTTCCTAATATTTAGGCCGTCTGTATGGGGGTTTGCTCGGAACAATAACGGAGATTTAACATAATTTTAAAGGTGGCGATTAAAGCGTTGATTTTTTAGAGTTGATAAACATTGATTTTTTCCTAGGTAAATGTGAGAAAAACTCATCTTCACATAATTCCATCTATGCAAGTTAAAACAAGGTAATGATGCAAGGGTATTCTATAACCCTTACGACATTAACCATACATTACTATAGGTTCATCGTGGGAGAGCGTGGTCTCGTGGTTAGGGTGCTTGCTATGGCGCAAATATAACTAAACAAAATCCCGGGTTTCGAATCCCGTGGGGTCACTTGCTGGGATTCACTCGGGTGCTCAATTCTAATTTTAATCTGTCCACGAGCTATTGATTATACATAAGTACCGCTCTCCTCCATGGTCTCACTTGGAATTGGTCAAATGAATCATGAACATCCCGTCCTGCGGAGGGGACGGTAAGCAGTCGGTCCCGTGTACATATAGCACAACTGTACCTGTACATCGCAGTCAGTGTCGAAATAGAGTAGGGTGTAAACCCCTGACTGTTCCAATCCCCCCCCCCCGTTTCAAAAACAACGACGTCCATGTTAAGGATCGTCGTAAGATACACGCGTCCCCGAATCAGCTTACACAGTTGAACACACTCTCTGTACACCACCACAAGCCAGAACGAATGACTTGTTGGACACGAACGAACGAACATAGGTTCATGGCATGTGGCACATATTCTGTCATCGTTTAGGGGGAATATTCTCCCCATGTAGTAACTTATTTCCAATTTTTCTCATATTTTCATTTGACTTTTCAAATACATTACCTCCTCCCCCCAAAAAGTTTTGCATTCCTTAGTATGCAAAATGATGTTATGTGGATCAGGTTCTTTTATGACTATTCTGCATACGCAGTGAACCATCTGCTAAGTTATTTATGTTTGTCTCCATTTGCTTCTTCTTCAGTAGTAGTTGTATTGGTGTGGTGATGTGAACAACAATTAAAATAACCTGGATTTCCTTTGTAGAAAATAATACAACTAGCTATCCGCAAGTAATTTATTGCCCACGTATTACCATATAACTTTATTTAGATATTGGGTACAAAGACAAAATAACTAATCCATTTGAAAGCTTGATCCTCTTCAAAATTCAAACTGTTACTGCAAGATTAAGTTCTGATACATATATATCACCAAGAATAGAGATATCATTAACTGCAAACCATACCTTTAAGTATCATAAAAACACAAAAACAATTATCTCTTGATATTTATTTATATCAATTTTGTATTGTGCTATAAACATGACATACTTTAATGTTTATACTAGTTCCGTTAATTTCAATCAATAACTTTGGGGACAGTCCTGTAGTTCCTTTGTTTTAATTATTTTAGCATTTTTTTAATTACCTGTACTTAAGTTTGGGTGGTTGGAGGCAAACTTACATATAAAGTCCACTAAAACCCTTCTACTCACAGGTTAAACTATTACTCTAGATATCAATGTCATGGAAAAATGTCTAATATTTCGCCCACATCTCCAGAGAAAGCATACAGCCACCATCGTGTGTCATACAATGGAATCCTGGAAACAAGGGGAGCACTATAGGGACCAGAAAAATTTTATTATTATTATTGTTTTATTTCCCACGATTTTTCAGATATCTGTTGTACTATTTCAATACCTTTATGGTGGTGGTTCCAATAATGTCACTACTTCCGTATAGGATCAATCGTGGTATAGTTCTGTATATTCTTAACCTTCCTTTGGAAAGGGGTCCGGTTGTTTGATATAATTTCAAATTTGTCTTTAGACCCTTTCTTCTCCTCCTAGAACACACCACCGTCGCTGCCATGATTACATCAAGCTACACCATACAGCTTGTCCCAAAAAAATGTAACACTCGGAACGACGAACATTTTGATTAAAAAAAGGTACGCATGGGTCTTTGTTTGGTATCCATTTAAAGCCAATAAAATAAGCTTTAATATGCCATTTTTCTTTCTTCCAACCTGATACGTAAAACAAAAATTGCTCAAACAACTATGAGAAGGCAAAATAAACTTGGTCCGATTTTTTGCCTTAGAAACACTTGGAATGCTGATGCAAGCATGAATACACTGGCTTCATAGCACATCTTCTTTCCAGCTAAAAAGAACACAAGGATGTTGCAGTGTTTTTCTATTTAAGAAAGACCTCGAAATTCCTGCCGAACCGTGTTTTTAGCAAACGTTCTCGTTGGATCTACCACAAGTGCTCTTCTAAAAAGAGAACTGTTGGCTTGGAGTTTCTTGCTATTCTGGTCCCGTGGATCTGAATGGCCTGCCACTGGTGTCTTTATTTTCCATTCGGCCTGCTTATTAGACACCATTAGGCTTATTATCCAAGTTTTTTGTTTAATTTCAAAAAATAATATTTTTGTGTGTTTATTCTTCCCATCTAGAATCATAGATTTTTCTTGGAATCCGATAAAGAAGTGTCTGATGTTGGTTTAATTTGGTGTAACAATTCTGGTACTTTGAGCGGTTTGATAGGGCTACTAACTCTGCCTATAATGAACTGATTTATATTTGAAAATACATCGTATTGCTGATCATAAGACATGGGGTCACACTTTATGACATATGAAGTTTCAAATGGATTGTCATATCTTCATATTTTCACTTAATATCAATACCCAATTTCGAGTATGTTAGAAATCCTGTTTTCCACACATCTTAAAATGTAACCACTGCAAATCGGCCAATCCGAATTTGTACTTTCCCCCCCCCCCCCCCCAAAAAAAACCCCCACCCCTTTTTTTAATTCCCCCCCCCCTGCTTTTTTTTGCCGATAGCATATCTTTGGTTCTACATATCGCACATTGAAATGAAATACAACGGCAAATAAAAGCTTATTAGTTAGCTTTAAAGGACATACCAACAGAGACCCATATGACTTTTAGGTTTTTGACGAAATGCCTTTGTCCGAGTGTTAACATTTTTTGGGACAGCCTGTATATGAAAACGAGAAAAGATTGACGTCTGATATTCCCGTGTTTTTTGAATGACATAATGTTTGTCCATATATATGCACTACTGGTAAAATAGCTAAGCGTCATTTAAGTCCTTCATAAAGAAGATCACCTTTTGTTATAAATTCTGGATCCGGATTGTTTGTTATAGGAGTACATAGTCCTATGTCACTGTTATAACCACCATAAATTTATACTGCATCCAAATGAAAAATCCGATTCATCTCAAACTTATGATTAAGCATTTTAAGTCAATATCTCTTGGTTATAGTTTGACTATTTTAATTAATACACGCACACAATTACATTTCGGAATCTTTGAGTCAGCCTTTTTAGCTCGTGTTGTTAATTCAACTCCCGAGTAGACGAAGTTTTGTGCGTAACATTGGTCAGATTTAGTTCAAACTGCATTACGTGTCAGTTTTGTGGGGACGCGTGCAATGAATTAGTTTCGTACTAAGTCCACACAGTAGTCGATGTAGACCTCAGTCGTTAAATTTTAGTTGTAAGGTAGTTCCGTACGAGTTTGGGGAACGCATATGAACTTAGTAGTGAAGTTAGTTACGCAGTACTTAGTATAAAGGTAGGCTACCAGTGTCGTAAGTGCGTGTTGGGGAACGGAACCCTGGTGGCCAGATAACTACTAAGATAATCCAAGATCCCCGAGGTTCGGCTCAGTTGGATAACCAGAAGGGTATCACCCCGGAGTCTTACCAACAGTTAAGGACACCTGCGAGATTACACCGACCAGACGGCCACCGCCACTCTGAGGTCAAGCTATGAAACCCCCAGACACGAGTAGAAAGGACCACCGTGCTGAAACCAAAGATGCCAACCTTGGTCAAAGACCCATTCCAAAGCAACAAACCGAACAACCCAAGAAAAATAAACTAAAGATGAAAGAAACGTAGGTTGAGGAAGATGAAGTTGGACTGGGCATCCCAAAGATGAACTAGATTACATGGAAGAGATGGTCGCTCTCCCGGTTGAGAACTGTTCGTCGGCAGATTCCAAGGAGAAGGAGGACCGGAGAGAGCGTCCCGCGGTGCTTTGATTGTGGGAAAACACTATTCCTCCTGGTCTACTGTGAACAGAACAGGAGGGACGGGGCCACTCCCAGGAATGATTGGGTTGGTCCCCTCTGTGAAAAGAATTTTCAAGGCCGAGCGCCTGAATATTTCACTAGGCGCGGTGTGAAAAGAACTGTGGTAACCCAGAAACATTGACTCATTGTTGGGACACCGAGCAAGAGAACAACCTCAGTCTCAGAACTCTAACCAAGAGGAACCCGTTCCGAGAGCCCAAAACTCCAGAGGGAAGTCGCGGGAGAATCACTACAGGGTAGAACAGAATTGGGTATGAATATGATGAAAGCGGGAGGCGACACCATGGATGGAGAACGTCAGGCGAATATGTCATGCCGGACGTGTCGTCAAGGAAGTCCATGTGCTGTTTAAAATGAACAAAAAGATTGCTCTTGAAGTGTAGTGTAAATTGTGTATAGAGGGATTGCCCTGGTTGTAAGCCTGGTGGCGCCGGGACGGATTGGGCTGGGAGGGGGCTGTGTAGCGGACTTCGGTCCATTCGCAATCCTCACTTATTTTCCCGTCAGGGGTGACCCCATGCTGTCTGCCACGGTTTTCCCCTTCCTCAGTTAAATGTAATTTAGGTACTGTTTATTGTGTATTTTGGGAGCAGAACGGGTCCCCCCCCCCTTAAGATGCATCATGTAATGAGATTGTATAATGGGTAGGTTTTTGGTACTAGACCATAATACAAGCAGGATGCCTGCCTGCTAAATAGTGTAAAATGTAAAACAATGCATGTACACTGCCGTATGTGCAGACTGGTGTACATCAAACTGAGACCCTGTAAATCATGTTGTTATGATGTTAGGAAAGTTATTCAGAAGTACGGGGCCTGTTCATTATATAAGGATTTAGATTTAATGACCAACTTAGTGAGGCCAGCCGTCTTGGAATTATACGGCTGCCGTATGATCGTGTGTCTGCATATGGTAGGGACTAGAAGTGAAGTTCAGTAATCGCTAGCCTAGCCCAGGTTTCGAGTCAATTTAGAATTAATCATTAAATGTTAAGACTCACCATCAGGCCGTGTTTTGGTTAATGTTTCCGTTGTGGCATCCTCCGTAGCGCAAACTCCCCCCCCCCCATACGTGTGGTGATCCAGCAATGTTAGTGAATAAGTACAAGGGACCTGGAAGTTATTTATATCGCGCGGTGGATCCTGAGCAGACCGTTCAAACTGGCGTAATCAGCCAATCCAGGCTTAGGCTTCAGTAGAAGATTGGTAACTTTGGCCCCATTTTCTGGCTATCTGGACCAAATTGAGCTAAAGAATTTTATATGTAGATGGCAGCTGATCAAAGTCTAGTGTCCCCTCTGAGGAGCCGATTTTGCGGTCCGGAGTTTTCATGAAATCGTAAAAATCCGATTTTCAATTATTGGTAACAGTGAACGGCTCTTTGTTTTGTGGCAACAGCTTGTGATCGCCGTCGGGTTTCATGAAAATATAAAAATTGTAGTGTGTGAGTAATGACGTGAATATAGGCGTAAATAATTATGTTAAAAATGGGAAGTAATATTCTGGATTATATTGGATATAAAGGTAGAACACTAGGTCAGCATTATGAGTGAAAATAATCAGGATGTACGAGTACCGGGGTATTTCGCAATCTCGGGAGCTGTCGACAATGGGAGTGCTGGGTTTGCGGCAATCCTGGAATAGCATATAAGTGTATGTAAATGCGTTTCCGGGACTTGTAGCTCTGGCGCTGCCATTGGCCGGGGTCTTCCGCGCGGCGTCCTATCCCTGCGCTCTGTGCGTATGAAACAATTCTGATTGGTTGGGATTCTGCGACTGGTTCGTTCCTGATTGGTTG
The DNA here is from genome assembly GCA_023653785.1 of Ophioderma brevispina. Lineage (NCBI taxonomy): Eukaryota > Metazoa > Echinodermata > Ophiuroidea > Amphilepidida > Ophiodermatidae > Ophioderma > Ophioderma brevispina. The sequence continues at coordinate 6,114 of JAMKCH010019771.1, forward strand.
GGAACCGAACCTCGCAGGATCCTAGCGATTCCGTAGGATCCTCGCATTGGATAAAACTACTTGGAATTATTCCTCGTGGCAGTTGAAGTTGGAGTTGTTAGATGAAAACACACGTCGCTCGTAAGAAAAATGCAAGATAGAAGATTATAACTTTTAGAAGATAAAAGACGATGTTGAAGGCAGAACGAAGAACCGTTAGCAGAACAGGAGAACTTTAGAAGAATAAGATTTATTTTAGGAAGCAGAGAGAGAACTTGTCGTAATTAGAGCTATGTAGGAGAAGATAGAAGTAAATTTGCAAGATTTACTTGAAGTTGACTTTGAGTAATATTATTTCGTGGTGAAAAGTAATAGTTTTGTGCTGTGACGGTACAAACTATCAAAAGAGAGACCATGTCATTTTCATGTACCGGTACGGCCGTCATTTTGCCTTTAAAGTTGTATCAGAGTAGGGAAATGGTAAGTTGGTAAAATGTCGGGAGGGATTTTTCAGTCGTTATTAATTATCTGTACTCAAGTCGGGAGGGGGAATCAAAATTATACTAAATTTTAAAGTACATAAATTGTAATAGTCTTCACTTTTCGAACTGGGATTTCAAAAATTTAGGGCCTTTCGCACCTCCCCAAATGCCAAATTAAGTCATTGCATTTTTACTTCAATTAAATACATAAAATACAGATAATAAAATAATGATCTGATTTACAAAAGTTAGGAGCATAATTGAATAATGATTGCTGGTGCATAGGAACTTAGTGTCGGACTTTGCTAGGTCTCATGTCAGTACTTTAAGTCGAACTTTTAATAATTGTGGAATTTGAATAGACTGAAAGAACTTACATCTCCACTCCAGTTAGGCTTTCATGCTAGTGCTGCGTCATTTGATGATGAATACTTGTGAAAATTATATACTTGTGTCTGGTGTGAATATTATATTGTGTTTGTTCCTCTGATAAAGGTGAAATAGGTAATTAAAAGTACAAAAGAGTAAGGTGGGAAAATTCGCGGAAAATTATTGATATCGAGTAAAATTGGAGTACACAGATAAAAAGGAAGTCATTTTAAACCCACCACTTTATGCTCCTTGGGTGAGGGTTGGAAGTACTTTTAATTTTGCAGGTTTTGATGTACGATTCTGAAATATCTCTTCTGGATGAGGGAGTTGACTGGAGAAAAGTAGAAGCAGGAGTGTCGCAAGAGATTGAGTACCTCGTGTGGCTCCGAGACGAATGCACTGTGGCTTTGTCCTGGTAGAATTTAATGCAACTCCGCGTGGCGCTCTCCTGCACCACAAAGCCGCAGTACGGTCCTACCAATCCGAAGCTCCGCGCATCGCTCCTACCAACACCGATGACGCTTCTCCTACACCAAATGCGCACAGACACTCAACCAAATCCGAGTTGATCCGGCGCCTGCGCATCGCTCCTACAAACTCCGAGTGGCGCTCCTTACAAACAAACTTCGGCACGGCGCTCCTACCAAGTTCCAAGTGCTCGGAGATCCAGCGCATCATCGATACCAACTCCGAGTGGCGCTCCTCTACAAAGACTGCGCACGACATCCTACCAATTCCGAGTGCTCCGAGATTTACGCATCGTCCATCCGCTCCGAGTGGCGCTCCTTCTACACCAAATGCGCCAGACAATCCTACCAACTCTGAGTGCTCCGAGATTCTGCGCCCCGCTCCTACCAACCCCGAGTGACGCTCTTCCTGGTCCGAGCTTGTGCGCACCGCTCCTATCCACTCCAAGTGCTCCGAGATTCTGCGCCCCGCTCCTACCAACCCCGAGTGACGCTCTTCCTGGTCCGAGCTTGTGCGCACCGCTCCTACCCACTCCAAGTGCTCCGAGATTCTGCGCCCCGCTCCTACCAACACCGAATGACGCTCTCCTGCTCCGAGTGTATGAGCATCGCTCCAACCCACTCCAGTGCTCCAGATCTGCGCGCCGCTCTACCGCGGCCGAGTGAACCCTCTTGCGGCAAGCTTCCCACTGGCACTCCAATCCTGCCCACGCGCTCCGAGCTGTGGCGCCCCGATCCTAACGACACGAGTGGCGCCTCTTTGCTCCAGAATTCCCGTCAGCATCCACTCAGCCTTAGCAAGCCGAGCTCCGCAGTGCAACTACCCAGATTTTTCCGAGCCAGAACCAATCCACTCACACCGTGGGCTCAACAGAACTTATTCCTATCATCACGAAGAGCGATCTGCGCCGAGTACTGAATCAAGTACCAGCTCCGAGGAAATCCTCTCTGCGTACCACGACTTAACTGCTGCTGTTGAGACTGCGCTCTTCCTCGACAGTGATGAACCAGGGGGGGGGGGGGATAATAGGCGTTGGGAAACAGACAGTGCTGCCGCATCTCGTGGTGTAATTACGCCCTCTCCGCAGCCGCCCTCCTCCTCCCTCCTTTCTCCCCTCCCTCAGGCTTTGTACATTCATCCCTACTTTTATCCCACTCGGTACGTCCCAGGTTTATGGTTGTGAAATGCACTTCACAGACTCCCCCGGACTCTCAGCAGCCCTCTCCACCTACTCTGTGCTCTCCGTATTGTGTGTTTCCTTGTACTTGCGTGCACGTCCACCACTACCACTTATAAGAATCAAGAATCAGTATAAATCCTCATTTAGTCCGCATCGGGTCCCTTATTGTTATTTCTGTAGGTATACTGCCTCGAAACGGACCCAAGCCCCCTTTTAACATCTTAAGTTAGACTCTGACCGCTCGCCTGACAACGGGGGGTTTGAGGGTACTAAAATGCGTTGTAGTACATTGTCTTTTAGATACAGAGTATAGTAGCCAGCACTGCGTGCTAAGTGTTGCGCGCCGTACGAACTGGTGTCAGAGAAGATTACAACCCTACGTTCGTTCCGATACAAATATAGACCCAAACTATTATTTCAAACTAATCTCGATGATGGGGAATTTTTAATAGTCAATCCCCGTATTATACAGATGATGATTTCAAACAGTTATGAAAACATCAAAGGATAACTTGTCAATGTTAAATTTAAAATATAAGAGTTTGTTCCAGTAATGACCTTTTCAAGATTTCCTAAATTGTTCCGATAGTAATTTTGATGTAATTGGATTAGTTGAAACCTGGTTAAATGATGTACCCCCGGATTACTTTAATTTAAAAAATGGGGGGTATGAATCTTGAGTTCAATAATAGAGTTCACAGAAGGGGTGGAGGTGTGTGTTTATACATAAAAGACAGTATAAAGATCATATACGAAACGGTTTGATTCTGTTAAATATCCTGGTGATGTGGAGAGTATGTCATAGAAATTGAAAGGGCGCATTCTAAAAACATGTGATTGGTATTGTGTATGACCATGACCAAGATGTTAATCTTTAATGATTTGTGATACATTGATTCTGGTGCTTCAAAAAAATCAGAAAATCTATACCGTGAGGGGGACTTTCACATTAATTTTTGAATGAAGATGTACATACACAAAACAAGTGATCTTATCAATGTTCTAACGCCCCATCTTATATCCGAGGATAACCAGACCGACAAGAAATTACTTCCAAGTCAGCACTTTAATAGGATAACATTGTTACCAACTCCAAATCTCACCAAACTTCAGGTATAGTTATAAATGACTTGAGTGACCATTTGCCGATTTTTATTACTACCATCTTAATATAATTAAGATCAATCGCAAAAATGAAATGGAGGTACGTTTGTTCACAGATCAAAATATAATAATTTAAGACTCAATTGAAAATATGTAGATGGAAAGATTGTCTGTAATTCACAAAATGTTAATGACTCGTATACACGGGTTATCGACAAATTAATACCTTACGATAAATGTATACCATGTAAAAGAAAAACGTGTTCATGCGCAAACGAGCAAATTGAAAATCTCCATGGATATCATTTCTTATTAAAAAGTATTCGGAAAAAGAATAAACTGGATAAAAATTGTAATGAAACCTACTCATGTCAAAATCGACTGTTACAAGAAATATAGAAATAAAACTTAATTTCTGTCTTGCGTTTGGCCAAAAACAAAATCTTAGGGACATTAGACAAGGAGAAATATAATATTAGAAAACACTTCGAAAATTTTAAATTCTATTCTTCGACCAAAAATCTAACGTTGTCTTCATGAAAAAGTTTGTATCGGGAACCGCAATTTATACCATGTCCAAAACCAAATTTCGAAGTGAGTTCAATAAATACTTTGCGAATATAGGGCCGTCTCTTGCCATATTACTATTAAAAGCATACAGGCAAAATCTTCTCTTCTTATTTACACAAAGAACAAAAGCACACTGTTTTTTCGCTTGAACAAGTGAAGATGAAATATAAAAGATCATTAAAAAAGTGCGGGTCATGACGGCATTAAATCTGATTTAATTAAACAGTTGCTAATAAAAGTACATACCCGTTAGCTTAATATTTAATATGTCTTATAGTTGGGATTGTTACCCAATGATTTCAAAAATGCAAAGGTTGTACCAATATACAAAAAAGAAAGCCCTGAAAGTATTCTGGCAATACGTCCGTGTCTGTTTTAACAGGTCTTTCTAAAAGTCTCGAACGCATAGTGTACAATCCTCGTATGAGTTTCTGAGTAAAAATGATATACTTTACAAAAAAACAATATGGTTTCCACAGCACCATTTACTATATGTGTGCTTGGGATTTTATTTTAATGAAGAAGTAAAAGCTAGTGAATGAAGGCATGAGTACTATAGGTTATATTCAGGGATTTATCAAAAGCGTTCGATACGATTGACCACGGTATAGTTGTTACCCAAGATTTATCATTATGGTTTGAAGGGTCCATATGATTGTTTAGAAATTATTTATAAAATCGCAAACAGTTTTGTTGTTATATAATTTCAGTGAAATCACCTCACAGCAATGTTTTTACTCTTGGTGTCCCACAAGGGTCTATTTTGGGACCTTCACTTTTTAATCCTTTAGATGAATGATATCTGCCATATACTCAATCTATTCAACACAATTTTATTTGCCGATGACACTACTATGTTTTACTCTCCACCAAAAATAATCCTACATTTGCCATGGTCAAAAATCATGAATTAGAGGAAGTTGTAATTTGTTTAAGGGCAAATACATTGTCTTTAAATGCAAAGAGGACTAACCTAATGTATTTAGTCTCACGTAATGGCAAGACAAGAACCATTGTAATGATCATCATATTATTTAGGATGGCTGTAAGTTGAAGAGAATTCATTAAACTAAATTCCTGGGAATTATGATTGACGAAAATTTGACATGTAGGAAACATATTGAAAATGTTTGTAAATCATGTTCTAGAAAATATTGAGTTCTCAACAAGTTTAAATTTTTACCTCAATGCAATGTACCAACTATACTGTACATTAGCATGATTAGCAAATATTTAAATTATGGGCTTCTACTAGGGAAATGCCAATAAAAAGTATATGAAATAACAATTTTTTCGTCTGCAGAAACGTGCCCTAAGAATAATTTCAAATATTCCTATTTAGTCCACGAAACTTTGTTGAAAATATAAGATGCTTAATATATTTACATGTTTACAAAATAATAGCTATATTATGTTAAATATGACATAGCTTGCTACAACGTTCTTTTGATGATTTTTTTCAATCCATGGAAACAATCATAATTACAATACTCGAACTCGAGATGATGTCAGAATACCTTTGCAAGGTGTAAACAAAGCCTTGACTGTAGGTCCTTAAGTATGGAATAACTTGCCAAACAGTCTTAATCTGCGAATTCATTTCGTACCTTTAAAAAATCTAATATTTGCACTACTTGTAAAGTTTTCTGTATATTTGTGTACCTGTATCACTGTTTTTTTGTTTACGCTCCTGGTGCCCTAATCGATTTATTCGATTTATATTTATGTACTATATGTGTTTTTGCATGCTTACGACATTCTTGTGGTTTGCTCTTTTCTTGTTTTTGCGTTGTGTTTGTCAATGTTGGTGTGTCTTTGTAATTTGACATGTATTTTAATCATGGGGTGCATCGCTTATCAGGCATTAAATTGCTTTTAGTTGCACCTCCTCCATCCTTTTGCTGTAGTTTTTTTTTGCTACTTTTGTTATTTTTTTTTTATGATGGAAAATAAATGATTATGATATGATTATGAAAGAAAATAATGATTATGATTATGATTACTGAAATGTCAAGGTCATCTTATGAAATGACGTGTTTAGCTCTCACTTCAAAACGGGTTGAGATATCGGCGCGAACTGTACAGATGTGTTTTGGGTGAAGGCTATTCCAGCAAGATAACAAAAGTATAGACTAAAAATAGGGCATCCCATTTAAAATGTAAAATGGCATCTTACAAAGACACATAATGCAGGGGTGAAACTATCTTTTAAATCACGGTCTGTAGAATTAGACACAAAGTCACAACACCTCGATTCTGCATGTTAAGCAATGCCAATGTTTAAATCACTGTAACAAAAACCGCATTTTACGACGGACCCTGTAAGAGTTTGATAAGAAAAATCCAAACCGGAAAATGATTAAGTATTTTAAAATTTGAACTTTTCCAAAAAAGAATCTGCACCAAACATGGAAACGATCAATGTGATCGGGCGTGGAAATTAAAACCTTAAATAAACCTAATTTAAACACTGATACAGGAATAACCATATCGAATTCACAAGAAATTGCAAATGAATTCAATAATTTCTTGTTGAATATAGGCCCAACACTTACATTTAATTTTCATAGGTTCTGGGACAAAATATTCAGTTCCTAAACAATCTTATTAATCGCAGTAGTTAATGAAGCAATAGTTCCAATGAAATAATCGAAATTATAAGCACTTTCAACCCAAACAGCCAGGTAATACGGTTTGGTAATTTATTTAATCAAACAATGACTATGAAATTGGCACACACTACTGCAATATTCCCTTTCCTTATCCACGATTTATATGACACGTATGCAATAGCCAGCCATGTTGTGGAAGATGACGCATTCCAGTACTACAATACCTTCACGTGCAATGAATCCCTGTGCAACTCGCTAAAAACATGGATCGATTTGCAGCTTAAAAGTCTGGCCAAGATTTCGAAATATTATTTTTTGTGTATATGAAAAACATTCACTAAACTAAAGATAGTAACAACTAAAATGCACATCCGAAATGTGAAAGGAATCGGATAGTTCGTTTTGATGCAGTAAACTTAATGCATAGTTTACGCTCCCATAGGATACTGTAAATTCCGGATTCGGAATTTTATACAAGTTGTGATTTTCTATATGAAGGATTCGATTTAAGCTTAGCATTTCACAGTGATTAGTATATGGACAAAGCATTATGTACATGCCAAAACACATTTTTTTTTAAATTGAGGGACGCCCTCCTCAGAAATCTCTGAGTCAGCCTTAATGTATGGTAGTCCTGGAAAGGTATGCATCTTGTCCTCAACATGTCTGGTGCTGACGTCATAATTGAATTACGGTCCTAACAGTTCACAAAGACCTAAAAGGTCGTACCTATATATGAAATAATTAATGAAAACCAAATTGGATTCAAAATAATCATGCAACTAGCATTAGTTGATAAAATCAGTACAAGCGGTATAAAACAGAAAAAAAAAAGGGTTTTTTCTAGAGCTGTCAAAAGCCATTTGACACTATTGACCACGACAGTATTACTCATAAATTAAACCATTTGGATTCGGGAATTGTTTATACCTGGTTTGCTAATTATTTAACCTCGTCTACCTGAGCCATTTTGTAACAAAACTTCCCGAAGGGGGTGGTTACCACCTCCCCCTTTATTTCGTACTGAACACCCGATTCCTTAATTGGTACCCAAAAGGATGCTATAGGAGTTCTTTCTTTCCCTTGTACCAAAATAAATGTACTACACAATCCCCATTATGACGTCATCCACCGATGAAGTCATAGTTGAGGAAATACGAAAATACTGAATATAGGGTGGAATTTGATATTCGCATTTTTAGCGACTCAAACTATTATAGCTCTAAAATGATGTCCTTATATAAACTAGTCATTTCCCATCAAGTATGAGTCAAAACTCCGCTGAAAATCTTTTTTTCCTACCTTTTTTGGCGAAAAATTGAATTTTCCACGGTGTGCCTAGGGAAATGCGCAGTTTTGCTGACAGCGAACTTTATGACTCATTGTGACGTAATGGCTAGGCATTTGGTACTGTATTTTGGTATCAATGGAAAGAGAGGACCATAGTCTAATCTATTGTACAAAGCAAGTGTCTGTTATGTTCCTGTGTTGCGTTAAGCAATGTTGGTACGGTGGTTACCACCCCCCCCCCCCCATATCGATCACTTTGGATCACCTGTAATCTACCTATCCCCCAGTGGATGTTTTGTTTTTTGGTAAAAGGAGCGGAACATGTCAATTGACAATTACATTAAATAATTTGGGCACAAAACAAGGGGGGTTTTAGCAAGCCGGGGAAAAACCTGAAGGTGGGGTGGTAACCCCCCCCGCCCCCTTCGGTAGAGAGGGTTAAGCAATAGACAAGCAGTTTGTAAGATATAAATCTAATCAGCCCCCAATCAAAAATACTTTGTGGCTTCCTAAAGGATCCAGACTTGCCCTTATTTTATCTTATATGTTAATGATATTCTAATTTTTCAAGTGTACTAGATTTTATATTATTTGCAGATGATAAACGACAAATCACGTATATTGACACACAGATATTTAATTTGGGAAAATTCTAAAATCACTAATCAGAACGAATTACTTCGGCTTTGACAAGTCTATGAAAAATCCCAATTTTTGTTTCATTGTTTCACCGCTAGTACTGGAATTTGTATTTTATGCATTGGTGCCACTAAGTACACGCCCGCGTTTTTTTTAAAAAAGGGGGCTCCCACCTACTCCCTTGCATATTGTATTGTATTTAGTTATATCTGAATCAATTTTTTTGTTCTATTAAATAATATATGTTCCATATTTTATATGTTACAATATTTATATTTACTGTAATGTAATGAGATAGAAATAAACCTGACGAATTGATTGAAGTAGCAACTGTTTAGAGCAATACATTTTCCGTTATGCTTCCAAAACAAATAAATGGTTTTAGGAATTCCGCCACGATGACAGCAAATTTAGTGCTGGGAAAAGTTCAATGATAATTTTTTATACAACCAATAATTCATTCTCAACGATGTGACTTTACAAAGACTACTTCAACTAAATTTTCTAAGGGTTGTATTGAATGAAAACCTAACTTGGAAACAGCATATTGACGGTATTTTGCAACTTATTGATGCACGAACATGGTATCATTAACAGCTTACCATTTTGTACCAGGTCGTCTTTTACATTCTCTATTTGCTCTTGTTTTACTTTCGTTCATTATGCTATTCTAACATGCGTAAACGCGCGCCAAAATTACTTAAATAACTCTTTAAACTCCAAATTGGATCTTAGAACAATATCCAATACCCATTATAAGCCATGCCGCACCATTATTTTCTGCTCATATACCATTCCTCATATTTGACACTTACCAATTGGAATCGGGCTTATTTATGTACATCCGCAATCTCCGTTATGGGTATTTTATTCGGGCGTATTGTCCATTCCTAATTTTAATAAGAGAAATTCAATTTTTTTATAATTTGACCAAAACAAAAAAAAGATTTTCGGATCAATCATTATAGTGTCAGAACATCAACGTCCTCAAACCTCTAATTACTCACCGAGGTATAACCAGCGACTTATTTCTCGTCCTGCCAGACCCGGGACTCGAACCTCGGGACCCATCGGTCTCAAGTCGAGCGCGCAGTGAATAGAGCTAAGAGGAATTCCCCGTTAGGTCCTATTGACACTAACCAGCTTAATACCTCGTGACATTACTCCCTGTCCTTACTAGGGCACGACCGGCTCTTAACCGCCTGCCCTCCCTTCCTTTATACAAGGTACGTAACTGCATTCATGCGATCCACCGCTGCACCAAATTGTCACGAACTCTAACGTCAAAACCATCCATTACTCTCATCGAGGTATACCAGCGACTTATTTCTCTGTCCCGCCAAGGACCGGGACTCGAACCCTGACCCTTTCGGTCTCAAGTCGAGCGCGCAGTGAATAGAGCTAAAGAGAATTCCCCGTTAGGTCTATTTACACTAACAAGCTTATACCTCGTGACAATAGAACATCCGGACCAATTCTTTGAATTCATACCTGAACTCTAAAGAGCTTAAAATCTCTAACCATTTTAGAAATCAACACAAAACAACTCATTTATAAATATCTCTTGATAAAATTGTACTTGGCTGGATTGAACAAAAGAATTTTGTTATTTTCCCCCTTATTTTTATGTCTTTCGTATTTGTATCTACTAGAAGTTTAAGGGGATGGCCGCCACTGGCCTTTTGGCCATCTCCTCTATATTGTCATTATTTTGTATCCATGCTTCTGTGTCCCTTATTATTTGTATTATGTTATTAGACATCTGCATGTAGAAGTCTCCAATATTGAGGGTCTGCGCCCGCCTCAAAACCTCCAATATCGGAGTTTCTGCGTATCTACGCAACCTCCAAAATCGGTGGGTCTGCGGACATCGAAAAACTCCAAACTCGGAGGTTCTGCGTATCCTTTCAATATTCTTATTTATATTCAACACTCCAATATCGGAGTTTCACCGTAAACTACGCACACCTCCAAAATCGGAGAGTCTGCGGACATCGCAAAACTCCAACATCGAGTTCGGCGTATCTGTCAATATTATTATTTATATTCAAACATCAAACTCGGAGTTTCACACCGTCTAATTACGCACACACTCCAAAATCGGAGATCTCGGGACACCGAAACTCCAAACTCGAGGTTCTGCGTACTTTCAATAGTATTATTTATAGTCAAACAGTCCAACTATCGGAGTTTTCAACCGTATACTACGCCACACACTCCCAAATCTGCGGGTCCTGTGGAACATCGCACACAATCCAAAATCGGAGCGTCTGCGGACATCGCAAAAACTCCAAAATCGAGTTTCTGTATCTGTAATATTATATTTATATTCAAACACTCAATATCGGAGTTTCAGCGTATATACGCACACCTCCAAAATCGTAGATCTGCGAACATTTGCAAAAACTCCAAAATCGTAGGTTCTGGCGATTCCACGGTTAGTCGCATTAGAATTTTCTGCATCTCGTTTGTCTGAGCACTGTGATTTCAATATAAGTGACCTTGCTCTTTGATTTTGTGTATGGACAAACTCTACACTTGTGGCCTGCAATCTAATGGTGTTAAATCAACTGAATGTTCTTGCTTCAAGCATGACATAGATTAGAATATTGGTTAGTCGAATTACGCAAAAAGGACATGCCAAAATTCAACAACATTTCAATTCAACTTTACCCTCAAACAAGACGACTTCCAATTAGTTGAGTTCATGTAATGTGTACCTACTGTACTGATTTTAAGATTAGGGGTATTAAGAATATGAACCAACTTCTACCATGGTAGATACAAGGGAAATGGATGGTTAGTCGCATTACGGTTAGTCGCATTACACTTTGTCCACAATTTGAATGTCAACTTTACTGATCAAATTCTCAAAGCAGGACTTCACACTGAATAAAAACTACCTTTATGTAAGAAGTTTGAACTGTTGTCTATTAATTTGCATCAAAAATTACCATAATTACACTTATTCAGGAAGTGAAAATGAGTGAAAAAGTTGTGTACTTTTTCCATCAAAAATTGTGAAATTTTCCTCAAATCATGTTATTGAAGAAAAATTATATTCAAATATTGTAAATATACTGTAAGACAACTAAAATCGGAGAGCTTTTTGTCCCTCTTTTATTGATACCAAATATGTGATGATGGGACCTGTAATTTGAAATTATTTGCAAAAATTGTACTTTTCTTCTGTGTCCACTTGGCGTAGAATCGCCTTCTGCGTATTTTAAAATAGTATTATTTAGATTCAAACCACTCCAATATCGGAGTTCCAGCGAATAATACGCAGACACTCCAAAAATCGAAAGGATGGTGGTGTTAAAGGCCCGGGTTACCTTCAACGAGTGTGTTTTTGGTTCTACCATTGCGTGAAAACCTGGATTAGGCTGAGACAACAAGACTGTTTGCGAGAACATTTAATTTCCAATGCCTACATGTATCTTTTTGGCAATTGTGACATTTCTTAAATTATTGTCAAATATCACAAGAAACAGTACTTTAAACCTATTCATGTTAATCTCAAAATAAAGAAGTCTGATGTTCATTTTCAATGGAAGCTGTGTTGATATTCAGTCAGGATAGCCGAAACAGGACCAACAGGTTTTTCAAGGTCTCACATAATTGGCTAGAACTCCGACCCAGACCCCAATTACACCCAACCTCAAAAATCTCAGGAAAGCCGGAACATCCTAAAAAAAGGAATCAGTTTAACATGCAGTGATGAACTTAAGTTTTGGGGCAAAAATAAATTCTGTGATTGTATAGTTTTTTGGGACAGTCTGTGAGTGTCACAGTGATACTAAATATGGTATCAGGATTGTACTTGATCGGCAAGGAATTGGTGCGTGAACCTTATTTCTTTCTTTCTTTCTGTCTTTCTTTCTTTCTTCTTTCTTTCTGTATTTATGGAGTTAGTTAGGGAGGGAGGTATTGAGGTATTTATGGGAGGGGATGTATTTAATTATGTATTATTATATGGATAAGTTATTAAGTAGTAAGTAGGGTGATTAAGTTATGGAGTAAGGTATGATAATTGAGGTACTAATTTATTTACTAATTTATTATTATGAGTTGTTATATTATTTACTATTTATTTAATTAGTGATTATTATTGATTTATTTATTTATGGTAAATTATTAGTTAGTTATTTATTAATTTTAGTGATTTGATGAAGTGATTAAGTTATTTATAAGGTATTTACTAATTTATTTACTAATTATTTATTATTATTAAGTGATGTATTAATGTATTACTAAATTTATGTTAGGTATGAGGATTTATTGATTTATTTATTATTTATTTATGTATTTATTAAGTTAGTTATTTAGTAGTTATGTATTTAAGTGATTGATTGTAATGTATTAACGAATTATTTTACTAAGATTATTTATTAAGGTATTTATTAATTTATTTCTTAATTTATTTACTTATTATTTATTATTGATTTATTTTTTTTTTTTTTTTATTTATTTATTATTATCAGGAACCTGTTCTGGCTTGCTGCTGTGTGAATGATTTTATATTCACGCTGGTACAGATGTTGCAAAGATAAACAAACCAAAGGTCACGACTTAATGTGCGATCTGCAGCGAACTGCATTGAGGACGTGTATATGCACACTCAGTTAAAATGGCGACGGTAAACTAGTGCGTTTAGTGTGGATATTTAGCTCTATTTACCCTTTAGCATTCAATTGCTGTATGCAGAAAATTGATGTGATTGACTCCTCTTATAGCAAGTAGATGTGTTTTAGAATAGGTAAGGATGACACAACATAATTAATAGTAATAGGAAGAACAAGCTATCTATAGCGTAAATAGAATGATATTTATTTTTGTATAAAAGCTGCGTATAGGACATGGCAAGGGCCCTTCTTAAACATGTTCTAAACAGTCATTTAAAATCTCCCAACGTTGTTGTTGATGTTGCGTTTTAAGGTAGATGGCTTCCAAAACCGTCATTATAAAATTCGAATTAAGTTAAGGTTTTTATGGGAGGGAACATGAGGATGGAGAGATAGGAATAGTTTGAAGATTTGTAGACCGTTGTTTGTCGAATTAATATTAATGGCTTTATTGTATTATTTCTAATAAGATGACTGACTTATTAATATACGTTTTATTATTATTAGTATTTAGAATATATGATATCTAATAGTATATAGATATATATAATATATATATATATATTATCTAGAGTATCATATAACTATATTTTTATATTTTTGTGAGATGTGCTTCGAGAACAGTCATATAATCCTATCCAATTCATTTGTCATTATTCAAACATAAATTATTATTATTATTATTATTGTGGTGGTGTTACTTTTCGAGTTTCAAGTCACGAGTTTCGAGTCATGAGTCTCGAGTTTCAATGTTGAGTTACCAAGTTATGATTTTCGAGTCAAAATTTTCGGAGTTTCTGAGTTAACAAGTTTGAGTTTCAATTTTGAATTTCGAGTTATGATTTTCGACTTCGAGTCATGGATTTTCGAGTCAGATTTTTTGAGTTTCGAGGCACGGACTTTCGAGGTTTCAATTTCGAGCACGATTTTTTCGGTGTCGAGTCACAATTTCCGGGTTTCAATTTCGAGAGTCACGATTTCTGTGTCTCGAGGGTGATAACTCACAAACTAACTTTAGACCTCGTTTAAACCAGGATAGTCCTACATGAGTGGACCTTTCTTCTTCTTTCGAAATACCGTGAAAGTTAAATGTAACGGGTGAGAAAATTCCTCAAGAACGGACCGTTCCGGCCCTTACATGAGGAATTTTTTCTTACCCGTTAACAGCACATTTTGATGCATGTGGAAGAAAAAAAAAAAAGTCCATCGTTGTAGGATAACCCTGGTTTTACAAACCTGGTCTACAAGTTAGACTCCCTTTCAAATTACCAGCCCATATTTTTTGGAATGTTACATTAAAATTTTACACTTATTTGACAATGTTGGTTGAGCATTTTGACTGCCTTATGTGTGCTGTAGTCTGTAGAATTGATAGGTATGTATTTCGTGAGTTTGGAAGTTTTCATAATAACAAACTGTCGTATTTTATAAATTCTAAAACTTCCGTTGTTTTAAATATTGAATACATATTTTGAGCGTGGACCAGGTGTGCACTTGCGTTTAACTTCACGCAGTGTGCGTAATTCCTTAATAATAACAATAGCGGTTTATCCACTGTAAACAGTCTCCAAGGCGCTGTTGCCTTTATTATTATTACACTGCCATGAGGAAATCGCACAATCATTTCCACTTCATGGTCGTGACGGCAAGCGCAACCTCCCCCTATCAGCCACTTAAATTGTTAATAACCCCCATAAAATGGACAGCTCCCCAAGATTTCGAATTGGGTCGGAGTGGCCACTTAGATTAAGTATCTTGCCCCAGGGACACAAACACGTGGGCTACGGCCGTGGGATGCTCCGCCACTCGATATTTCAAAATCATCAATGAAATTCGATTTTGAAATTTGAAATTCACAAAGTTCAAAATTTCGAGTCTGGGACTCGGAAATCCGTAAATTTCCAAAATTTTGAGTCCCATACTCGAAATTTCAGAAATCATTAAAAATTGCGATTTTTAAACTCGAAAATGGATCTACGTAATTTGAGTAAGATGGTAATTTTATCACCACGTTTAAATGGTATTACGTTATATCATTATGGCCGTACAACTAATCTGATTTTCATCTCACAAACCAGTATAACACCAGCGTAACCCTCACATAACGCATGACTATTTAAAGCACAAATCATTGAAACTCGAAAAATGATAACTTCATAAATTTCGAGTCTGTTAACTCGAAAATCATCAATTCACAAATTTCGACAGACTTTGAACCTTGCAAATTTGTGAAATTTTGAGTTTCAAACTCGAAATTTCATGATTTTGTAATTTTCGAGTCACAGACTCGAAATTTCTTAAATGAGGAATTTTTGAGTTTCAAAAATTTGTGCTGTAAAGTTGCGGTTATGCGAGGTGTCAGAGGTTGGTATGATAAAGGTTTGTAAGATGTAAGAGACTATTATTTTATACGCCCACACTGTAAAAACAGTGTTTAGAAAGTGAAGGCAAGGTGGTGTTTAGGTGTTTAATGTTTAGCAATTAAACACTTTGTGTTTAGAAATTAAACACATGGTGTTTAGAAATTAAACATTTGGTGTTTCGAAATTAAACAGTTGGTGTTTAGATATTTGACATGTTTAGAGATTAAACGCTTCTAAACGTACTAAACATTAAACACCTAAACACCACCTTGCGTTCACTTTCTAAACACTGTTTTTACAGTGCGTAATATATATAGGAAATTATGCACATGCATGAATTTAAACGCATTTATGCACATAATAATAATCCACGGTGAAAGTATCGGGAAAGTATGTACAAATATTTAAAAAGTAGAAATTATGATACATTTTAAAGGCTGACTCAGAGATTTCCCGAGTATGCTCAAATCGAAGTTTTTCATATAGAAAATCACAACTTTGTTATAAAATTCCGGATCCGGAAATTTTGTTATACACGGTATCCTATGGCACTGTTATGCATAAATGTTTACTGCATGGAAACGAAACATCCCATTCATCTCTAACTTTGAAATTAAGCATTTGAGGTTGCTATCTTTATTTCTAGTTGTCTATTTTTAATTTCTATACAAAAATATTATATTTCGAAATCTCTGAGTCGGCCTTTAACAACAGTTTGTTATATGAAGCTTCCAAAACTCACGAAATACCAAACTATTCTACAGCACATTTTGTTTACCCGTTTAGCCCTGTATAAACGTGACTCGAATTTTGCAAATTTGTGAATTTTCGAGTATCAAAAAATCGAAATTGAAATACGAAACTCGAAAATCGTGACTCGAAACTCAAAATCGGAAACTGAAAACTCAAAAATCGTGACCCGACAATCGAAATTGAAACTTGACAGTCGAAAATCGTGACTCGAAACTTGAAAATCGTGACTAAAAACTCGAAAATCGTTACTCCAAACTAGAAGATGGCAACTGATTATGAACCCAGGCAATCATTTGACCGTTTTGCATTAAATTTAAACAAATAAATTTCAGTAAAAGATTCATTTAATTAGAGAGAGTTTATTTCCGATGGTACAATTGACCCAATATTGCTCCATACCATTGGGTCACTGTAACACTAGAGTATTTTCAAATACCAACAGCTCCTATTCAGCGTTTCCATTTACTCAAAAATATGGAAAACTCAAGTCCAAGGACATGGGGTCACATCTTACAATTTCCGAACCCTTGGCGCAGAACAATTCAGGCAAAATGAGTGAAATGTAGCCGATTGCCAAAAAGTGTTACAATTGTCACGTCTCCCCTATTTCTGGTCAACATTTTGACTAGAAACCTCGTAAGATCATATTTCAAGTGCGGTATTTTTAATAGTGTTGCAGCTAAATAAAACTTTACTTTGAAAGAGCAAAAATTATTTTATGGTGTTTACAATTACACCTAAAAGTAACGGAGGCTCACCGCCCAGCCCCCCCCCCCACACACCAAAAAGCCTCAACTTTTGACGGCTTATCATACTCCCCCACCCCCCCCCGGAGTAGGCGGTGGGTCCCACCGGTCGAATTTTTGCGCGCTTGAAAGAACAAAACCACAACATAAGATAAATTAAACTAAATCAAAAACAAGTTAAAAACACGTTTCCATTGAACGGATTCTCCCTTTACCCACCCTTTCACAAAGCACCAACTCCATTTCATCAAACAGTTCCGCGAAAACTTATCAAGTTTTAAAGCATTTTATATCATTATGTTTTCTAAGTGGAGAAATATACGCAATCATTTATCAAATGCCAGGAGTAATGTATATATATAGCTATAAAATAGGCCATTTTATAACCAATTGGAATGTTCTGTTCAGTTTTAAAGCTCAGGGTTAGTTAGGGTTCCAATAAAGGGACCAATGATGGCTCTTTCATGGGTCGTTTTATCCCCCCTGGCTTGTTCTTGAAAAGCAGAGAGGGATATTGCGAGGGTGCGCAGTACGTAGGTATGTGTATGTATGGGGAATGTAGGTATGTATGTTTGTCCAGTTTGGTTAGGTTTTCGTTTTTTTGCGTCTCCTTCGAAAGTTTAAGTCGATTTAAGCCAGATTGGGGTGAAGGTTGCAATAGGGGTTCCCTTCATATGTCGATGATGTCAAAGGTCATGGACCAAGGGTCAAAGGCAATGATGTCATGTTCCAGTTTGGTTAGTTTTTGTTTTGCTGGTCGTCTTGAAAAGTTGAAGTCGATTACAACCTAGCTTGGGTCGAAGGTGCAATCGGGTTCCTTCATATTGTTGTTGAGGTCAACGGTCACATACCAAGGTCAAAAGGTGAACTGTGCCAACTAACCACCTTGTGTTTATGCCCATTCTTGCCAGGGGATCGGAGCAAGTTTAACGCTGTATTTTTTGGGGCAGCCTGTATTTCGAACTCTCTTCTCTCCTCTCACATCCTTATTTTGTCTGTTTAACAAGGACAACCTGTGCCCTGGATGGTAACATGGATATAACCTGCAGTGAGACATCTTTCAGCTCAGTGAGCTTCATTGTGCCTTTGATATCTCCATGCCGAGTTCTAATCATGGTTGGTTTTCTTTTTTAACGCTTTATGAACGTCTAAAGGCAAGAGGTAGGTAATTCCCATTTCATGCTCATTCCAGGACTGCTGCCCAACTTGCAACATTAAGCGCAGTAACAAATGTCCAAACATGGTCAAACATAGTTTGTGGCATTGCAGATATACTGTACGTGGTGTCCCAACAAATCTTAAACCTTGTTATCAAAAAAAATCTAAATGCAAAAGAGTGATTTTAGTGACTATTATTATTATTATCGAGTATATATTCTGTCAAATTTCAAATTTACCTTTTGCCCCCAAAATTTATAAAATAATTATCTTATCATGTTGCAAGTTTTATCAAAATAAATCTTACCAAAAATATGATAGAAAGAAAGTCGTACATTTTCCACTCTTTTCAGAGTGGCCTGTATCATCCGATAAGAGTGATATGATAGTCATCACCCTTTGCATTATTTTTTTTGTTTTTTTTTATTTGATTGCCATGAAACAAAAAAAATATACAACAAACAGCTCTTGCACCGAGTGTATTTTTTTAAAACTCTGTATAGAATGTCATATCTGTGTAGTATATTTAACACCATTGTTTAAGTATTGTTATTATGAATAAGATTGGAGAAAAAATTTATCCACGTTCATGGATTATTGTGGTTGGCACATTCCGATACTAATGCTATTATTTTTCATGCATCTATCATAAATCCACATAATCCAAGGTTGTTGTGGCATAACCATGGCTTAAGAGGCAATCCATCCGGGTGGTCAACTATTTATACAATGAGTTTGTATACCTTTTCCTGTAAATGGCCAGTGCCACGCAAGTGTTGAAAACCCATATTCGTTTGGTCGGATTCAACGTGTGAAAGTAATCATATCCGGCAGGTATCATATTCCAGGCTCCATAGACCAACGAATAAACTTGAAACTAATGTTGCGTGAAGAGTCCCACTGAATCGATTGCCCCCTATTGTCACCACTGTTCCCGACTTTGAGCCCGGAGGGCTTTATCTCCTGCCACACCCCTTCAACCCCGTTACGCCGTATTACTAGCACGGCGCGCTTAGACGGGTGCTGGTTCGAATCCTGCCAAGCGCACAGTTTTTTTCAACACTTGCGTGCACTGGCCATTTCCATGAAAGATAATAAATTCATCCTGTCTGCTAGAGAACTAAGTATTTAAACATTTCTAATCTATTAATTCTTATCGGTTCAGTGCCTTTTAAGGAGCTCATGAGCTTTTATCCTGGAATGTCCCTGTTTCGAATGTGATTAAACTTTGGACTTTTTACACCTCATGTAGGTCTATCAACACACAACCTTGAGTATGTGGTAATAACTGCCAACCTAAGAGAAAGAGAAAAGAAGGTGGGGAGAGACATAGAAATATAGGTGTTCCCTAATGACTAAAATTTCGGTCATTTGGCGCTAAGTCACGAAAAGTTTGCCGAAGTATAGCAATTTTAAATGTCGTTTAACTAACCCCCCCCCCCCCCCCCCGGCACTACCTGCCTACTAAAGGAACATCTAAGCACTATTTTTGATTGATTGACCTAAAACATTTGCTGGTCTTTAAAAGTGGTTTTACTATTTTGATTGTTTTTTGAATAGTCGGTTGCGTTATTGCTTGATTAATTGTTCAATCAATCGATGTATGACATTATTGATCTAATGTGCCGTTTTCTGTGCAGCTTGGCCGAAATGGAAACGTCTTTCTCCAAACAACGTACAGCATGGAGTGTCATTTAATTTACAGAGGAATGGTCCAATGCCCTCCCGCCAGTACGTCCAGCCATTGTTCGCGCGGTAAACCCACTTGGACTTTCAAGCATCCAAGATCGGAGAAGATTGTAGCTTGAATTTTTACAACAATATGCGGGTGGATCACTCAGGAAGTTTACCTATCTTTTTATGAGTGACGAAATAATGAAATTCCTATCCTGCGCAAAAACTGTCCACACGTGACAACCCTGTCATGTTTGAGAGGTTCTCCAAAATGTTTTATGTGAAGACTGTGACTTAGCCAGAACTTTTATATACGACAGGTATCCTGCGATGTGAATTTAGATCATGGCCTATATGGACGTACGACGGTGATAATAAGCGGGCAAACGTGATAATGAGCGGTCAAAACGTGAGAAAAAATATTGGTCCATTCTGGCTCAAAACCAACTGCGTTAATTAACACTTGCATGTTTTATCCTGACACTCGATGGATGAAGGCAGTAACAGAAAGTAACAATGGCCGTCAAGAAATCAACTTAATATATCCAATATCAACAGTGAGAGTAACTTTTTCTGCATGGGAATCAATGGATAATATCTTGGCATCCTCGGTTAGTGGCTTAAAAAACCGAACTTTTGAAAATAGTTTGTTTGTGGTTCGCATTCCATGTTTATCAAAAATTTCTTATCAGTTTCGTGCACAATGGAAAAATCTGACAGAACTGTGTTTGAGATTATCAGGAAAGTTCATCATCATTTAAGTCGATGCTTCCTGGTATTAGTAATTAGAATCATTGCAGCTGGAGGGAGATCGCATAGTCACAACCACTACCATAAAAAACAGATTTGCGAAATCTTAAAAAATTGAAGATCTTGGAATTAGCACATGGCAGTTATTCAATGATAGTTTACGAACACTATTGAATCATCCTACTCTCGAAAAGATTTGGATACACCCTAATTCCCAGTCCAGTTTACAGGCTAGTTGGTTAGACGCAATATACGATGTTCTTGTGACTCTACCAAACATCAAGCATGTCAGACTTAAAGGTAGCGCATATTGCATTTGCACACAACTGGGCAATTTCCAAAACTTGAAGCTACAGTGAAGGTTTGGAAATTGAAATGGCTTAAGAAATAGTTATTTCGATTATTTTTAGTATCCGGTACGAATTAAAGCATAAAAGTGGTGTTGCGTGTAAAATCGAGTGTCCATTTGAGTCCAGCGGACTATATTCCCTTTCTCTATACCTACCTCCGTGCAGTGTTGTCATAGCCTTGACGCAGCTCTTACGCATACTCAAGATATGTCGTCTTTAATTTGTGCGCGCGTGTGAAGACGCCGTCGCTTAAACAACGCGTGAGGTTTACTGGTGCTACCTCACATCTGCGCTGACCGTCACTGCACGGTGGTAGGGGAATGAGATTATAATCCCACCGCTTGCCTTTAACAGCTTCTTTTCGAGCTGGCCGGCTTTAATATCCGGATATGTCAGGCAAGCGAGCTGTAGAAAGGACAAACAAAAGTATTAGCTAACTGGTTTGACTTGGAAATCTCACACAGAGATAATAGGATCTGGTTACAATTTTGACTCAGAACTTATGTAGCATTTTACCCAACAAACATGCGATGGAAGGAATAGGGAAATAGCCCCAATTTCTTCGAAGGATCAGGGAGAGAAAAGGTTTGAGAGAAAAGGTCATTTTCACGAAGGGATGAGATGACGCTGGCAAGTCTCTGATCAATACTGGCTTCGATTGCGATGTAGGAGTGCGCCACTCCAGGACAGAGTTGATCCTTGGGACTAATGACCTACCCAATCAAGGGACAGAACTGATTCTTATTCGGGAAGATAGTAACCGAACCGGGGTACGACTTGGATAGGTCAAGAGCTGTGGCCCTGCTGCCAACGTGGGCTCATAATATCACAGTCACTATTGGACAACTTTCAAATTAGCATGCATCGGCCACAATTTACCCGAAACATTGAAATTTTGTGGGTCTTGTTTGCCAACTATTCCCAATTTGCCCAATAATTTTGACCGATGCTATTTGAACCAACTGTCCGGGCCAGCTGTCAGAGAATATAGAGCATGTGCCGCCTTGTTGTTATAAGCCAGCCAGAACAACAACTTATGTCAATTATGTAACTGCACATGTTTGCGGACGACTGAGACAGGCCTAATGCGTTCCACTATTACCCACATGCAGTGACATGTTCATGTGAATCGGACATTGCAATTCTTTATTAAAAGAAATGTGAAACCACTTCTCTGTATAGAACGCGGACGAAGTTTCATCGGCACTTCCTCCGACCCCAGGTCCTCAATTTGAAGAAGATTCCCAAGGATTATATTTGCTTATAGATTTACACGTTGTCATTTGGAATCTTCACTGTGAGGACCCACAGCAGCCGACAAAATCCCGCTGAGCTATTGAGTAAGCTTGTTCAAATAAGAGTCTCTTCACCAGACTTTAGTAGGCGTCTGTGGCAATTGGATATTCGGGTTTAATATACGGTGTTAAAACAAAATATTTGACCGGTTAAAGTTTTTCATGTTGGACCTGTTTCGGGTGGTATAAAAGGGACCATTTTAGACAAAAACTTTCTCAGCGCATCGATTTTTGTCTTGGAAATTCGAAGTAAATGTCGCGTGTTTTGAAATTGCAGCAGTGCGTGACCTGATTTGGTGTAATCCATGCACAACGGAATTTGCTGGCTGCGTGGTGAGACTCTCATCGTTGACTGCCACGCTTCTTTAAATTCTTGGCACATTCATTACCACGTTAGATTGGACTTAATAGATAACCTACTCTTATTTATAACATCATTAAGATTCATTTTGAGTGTATATATATGTTTGATGATTCTATTGCCATAGTGTAATTTGCAATATTGTTATTACATGTGTGTTGGAAATTCCCCAATGCTTGAAAAGTAATTGATTAAATCATAATTATTATCATAATCATGAATTATATCAATTCAGATCATTTATGCACAAGACTCATTTGTTGTGTTTAAGAGTATTTCTACCTTGGCATCCACATGTGATGTCGTAACAGAAATTATGGGCTCTTAACCCGTACTGTTCAAAATTCAGATCTTTGTGACAATGTTCAATTTGTTTGGTTTAAAGGGTATTTCTGACCTTGGCGTCCAGGAGACGTAGACCCCAGTCAAGGGTTTTCCATAACAATCCTTCTTGTAGGAGATCGACATTGCTTGCCACCATCAATCGTTCTATCGTGTTTATACTGATGACTATATGGGCTTGGTCAACCCAAAGATACCAGTTGATTTGAAAAAGGCATAATGAACTTCGGTTTGCTAACATTAAACTTTGGATGCTTACCAAACCATGAATGCGACTACGATCGAATAATGTTTCAAAAAGCACAGATAAAAGCGAATATGCGCCCAGGGGTTTTCTTTTAGGGGCTATGTTACTCGCCTGCAGTGGTCACAAATTATAGCATGCCTATGTATATTATACACAACTGGGAAAATAAAACCGTGCCTCCCTATCATGTGTGACCCGTGTGGCCGCGATTAAGAATCACTTTATGCGGCATGGAACAAATACAGCTCTAACTGGACAACGCAGTGCGACACGCCTTTTGTGAATCTAGTATATAATATTGGATTAAATTTTGTTTGCTCCCGGTGTCAGTAACATGCACCGGATTCATTTGAATATCACATTTCAGATATTTCTGCACGGTGCTAAGACATGTCTGGTTAAATTACTCCATGATTTTCAAGTGCAGGTTTCATCACGATACTTGTGAATGTTAGGTGAATCTTAATTTAAAAAATAGTGAGACACGTTGTTTACATCGATCAAGTTTTAATAACTTTTTCAATAAGTTGATTGTATAGAAGTATCGATTATATAAAATTGCACGAAAATATGACAAAGTAAAATGTAAATCAAGAGTAATAATGGTTACAATAATATTGCTCGCATTGAACTTTGTGTAATGTCACTACAGGATTCCTATACACACTTCCTATATTAACAATAATCCCCAATATGATTAGGCGTAGTACTTCCGAATATACATAATTCGTGCAAAGCTCGACTACGCCTTTTAAAGCGTTCGCAAAACATGTGTGTACCCTAAGTGGCAATGGAAAAATCTTTTGGCCATGGGATCAAGGAAAGAACAAATGTTCCATTTTGATAACATATACTTCGCAGAAGTTCAGATTAAAACCATTTTACACTATAGATAATCATAAAATATTATAATTACCATTATTTTATGGCAATTGTGTAAAGGTTTGCCGCATTTCATGAAAATGAATAAATGGCCATTCTTCGATTTCTTTTTGAATATCAGGATCAAGGGACATACACTAGCAAAGAGGTTGGTTCTATATTAGATAGAGAGGTAAAGCGTTACGTAATCTTAGAAACCATAGGGTCATCGCCGTTTTGGCCGACCAAAGAACCCTAGAGTACAACAATAGAAAGCCCAATGGCTGCCTCCACTTCTTCCAATTACTGTGGGTTGCCCGCTTTGCAATATAACTAATCGGTAGTATACAAATTGATGTATGGTTAGAGTGGCCAGGTTTTGTAATAATAGTGCACTGGATCATGTGCTTCAGGTACTCTTTTTCCCATAATGCAATGCCCTTTAGGTGAAAAAGTGTATTCATTGAGGCGGTTTATTTAAATCAAGGAGAAGACTGAAGTGTCATTTCATTCGTTGTGTGCCACATGGTTAGGACAAAATTTAACCACCCAATAGCACCACCATCCAACAACTGATATTTTGCCGGCTTGTTTGTATCGAATTTGACATTATGTGTGTATACAAACAACCAAACCTAATAATTATTCCGTCAATATTCAAAATGTCAGCGCCAGCACGGACGATGGTTTTTGAATGGGCTTCACCCCCTTGCACTATGCTGCATTGACTAAAGTAAATATGGCGTTATGATAAGTAAATCAACTGGTATTCAGCGGACCAAAACACTTTCAGATCCCTTTGTTATTTGGCACTGCAGAGCCATTGTTAAGGTCCATGCAAGCTGAAAGATGTCAGGCGGTATAGACTAATTGTCCCGCCCAGTTGAGGTAGACGTTTCAAATAGAAGCCCCAAGTACGCAAATGAGCTATGTGCATGATTCCGTCAGTCTATCTGATGTGTTATGTAGCGCAATGTCGGAATCAATGGCAATACCTCATTGTTATAATGATTACTTCTATATGAAATGTCTACTCAGTTTGGATTTGGATTGAGCTGGCCTCGTTCGCGATTAAATAAACTTTGAGGTATTACTGTGAGTTCAATAATTTTGATGTTAGAGTTATATTATTGAAAAAAGAAACTATGTGAAACAAAACTCATGGGGGTAGGTTGCTTGGTAAGCGTGACCTAACATCTTTGTGCAGAACCAGATTCCATAACTTACTTGCTGGACCTCATTTCTTTTCAATTAACAACCAGGTATTTAGGAAAATACAAAAGAAGGGGGGCTAGCGACCTATGCTAACACATGATAAATTGAATAGAAATGGGGTTACGCGGCACGTTACTGTAAGTAAGTTTGTTCTGCACAAATATGTTAGGTCACAGTCTTGCCAAAAACAATTTGTCATCATGATATTTTTTGTTAATCGTTGTTTCCTTTTCGGAAAAATTAAGAACTATTACGTCAAAGTTAATTGAACACAAGTAGAAGCCTTAAGGTTTATTTATTGTGAAAGAGGACAAGTATCGTGTGATTTGCGTCATGGAAAAAAATAGCTCAATCTTAATCGGGGTGATGAAGCACCTGAAATTTTTTTCAGATGTGTGGTACTAACACGGCTCTCTACTTCCAGATAAAGTGCTTTATCCTCTGCAACCGAGCGAGATTTGGGATTTACTGGATATCAACCAGTGTATGATTTGCTCGAGTCAATGCCGCATGATGTACATAGAATGGGCACTAAAATTTAGGAAAAGAAAATTGTGATGACTTTATTCATATTCAATCAAATGTGCAACTTTGCACTTGACATATCCCAGAGTATTGAAAGGTAAAATTAGACAATAGATAAATGCGAAGAAAATCAGTTACTTCGCCGATATGCGTAACCAATGTCTTATGCAAGCATCTTTCTCTCTGTGATCCCATGGAGTATTGGTTTATCAAGGATGAATCGAAACAAATGAATTTTCACGCTTAAGTACACGTCTTGTAGGCGATTTCTAAAGCCATTATTTTCTAGACACTCTAGTCATCAGTTTCCTGTTCTTTTCAAAGAAACAATGTGTGTACGTTGGTGGACCACATGTTAAAGTGTGTTATTTGACTATCAAAGGATGGCTGCCAATACGAAACTCTCTAATATCGGTATAATAAAACATACACAATTACGCTCGCGTTTACACATGTATGTGTAGCAAGCAAAGACATTTAAGAAGCATATCCCCGGGTCTCCTAAAAAACCATCCCCATTGACCACGCAGCACGACAACAAAGCAAGAATATGCTAACGCATAGATATGCGGTTTCAAGAAGGATATATCATAATCCACACTCTAAAAAAATGAGCAAAAGAGACAACCCTTTTACGTTGAAGAAAAAATCTTAAAGTCTGACTCAGAGATTTCTGAATATAAGTTTTAAATATATTAATTAAAAATAACTAGAATAAAGATAGTCACATAGAATGATATAAATTCCAAAGTTTGAATGAATCGGAGTTTTCGTTTGGTTGTGCAGTAACACATTTATGTGTATATAATCGTGCCATAGGATACTGTGTCTAACAACATTTCCGGATCCGGAATGTTTAAACAAAGACGTGATTTTCTACATGAAGGGCTTCGATTTGAGCTTAGGTATTTCACACAGTGATTAGTATATGGACAAGCATTATGTACATGCAAAAAAACACAATTTGTTTGAAAATTGAGGGCGCCCTCGTCGGGAAATCTCTGAGTCGGCCTTTAAGTCAAAATTGAGTAAAAACGCATTGTAAGGTGTATCTCAACAGAAAGGATTTTTTTCTTTTTAATCAACATTTTGAACAGTGCAAAGTGTCAAAATACATATTTGGTATCCGTAATTTAATATATTTACACTGTTAACAAGATTGAGAAATGTATTAACAAATCCATCATAGTTGAAGCTACAATATGCCACTAACTATAGATGAGGTGACATCAATGTTTACAAACACAAGTTAGCACCTGGTCTACTGACATGTTAGAGGTGCGAAGAATATGCCCATACAGTTACAGCATTCAATAACCTTATCACGCCTGATTGAGCGCGAATTTTAAAAGCACAAACCCTGCAGATGCTCACGCATACTGCCGGGCAGTGCTTTGTTCGTTGCCCGGCGTTGACGTCACATGTCAACTCATCTATACTGGCCAATCGACATATCTGACTGAGAGCTGGCGTTTTGCTGCTTCCAAAGAACCAGACTATTATCCTCTTGGTATCTCACGCACTCGCCCACCCACAGTTATAGGTCACACTAACATGACCATTATTATCTGTCTTACTATTACAGTCCCACAGTCCATCGGACCCAAACTTGGTAAACATTATAGCACCCACAACTGGATGTTTTCCTGAGAAAACTCACCCAGAGGTAACGATCAGCATGGGCCCCCCAACACATTAGGTCAAACAATTGAATTCTGTAAACAACTCCTACAAACAGCAGCTCCACCATCTACTTTCAATCAATATAAAGTGAATACTTTGCAATCGTGTTGACACCCTACACCTACCAAACATTTTTCCTTTTTAACACCCAAAAGAAATCAGTAAGGAAGTCCGATAAGCCCTACTGAAAGATGGCAAATCACAGAAACATTCACATGGAGTTTACAGTTAGGACTCCTACATGCGTTGTGTCCATCTTGACAATGTATCAATTTTTAAAAAATATCTTGTCCCCTTAGAAAAACAACCATCTGAGTCTTGTTCTATTCTACCATTTGAGTCGTCAAAAACGTCGAATTGTCTTTCGGTCAAGCATATAACTCTCCTGATAACTTCCCGGTGGGGTTAAACGTCGATTAGCCGCCGAGTCATAGTCCCGGGCTCCAAGATGGCAACGGAATAAAGCGTAAACTAATGTTGCGTGAAAGATGTCAACTGAATCGCGTGTCCTATTCTTTACCGCTTTGTAGGTGGACTATGAAGCCCGGCGGACTATGAAACACTTCTTCACCGGTCTTCAGTCTAAAGAAACAAATTTTGTCTTTCTTCTACAAAACATTTGTCCGTAAAAATATTTTCAAGGGCAGAAGTTTATGAGAACAAATGGTATAATTATTTGTATATTATTGCTTCATTAATCGTTCCAAAGGCATAAAACACTAATAATTTTTCTTTTTTTTCCTCCCTATCTACATATGTTCTTCCATATGTGCTAATAGGAAAACAATTTAGTCAGTCAGTATTGTCAGTATCTTTTTTCTATTTGCAATTTTGGACAATTGAAGTTAAAAAAAATAATAAGAATAAACGCTTTCACTAATTACTGTTTAATCTAGTCCGTTTCCTCCGTTCCCCAATTAGTAAAAAAAAGGACGGATATGTTTATTTTCTTATTTTTTAACCAAGTTACTCTAAAGTAAATTCAACTTGCTGCAAGACACAAATAGCAAGGACAACGTAGAAAACAAAAAACCGTTTTCCTAATCCCTATCGCAAAGGCTTGCGGGAGAGGGACAGTTAAACAACCTAACCAATGCAGTTTTCTTATTTGGGGCCCGATCAACAACAATACCCTATCCTAAACTGAGATTGGGTGCCAGAATAAAGTTCCGTATTTTTCTCATTACTCAGTGGGATTGTTAGGTTCGAAACTGTTTTCCCTTTTAACTGTTATGACCAAAATGTTTCCCAATGTGGTCTACCGCAACTTCACTTATTGGTATTGGTACAACCTTTTTGCATACTGTAAACTAAACAATGGACCACGATTTAAGGCTGACTCCGAGATTTCCCCTTGAGGGCACACTCAATTTCAAACAAATCGTGTTTTTTTGCCTGTACATAATGCTTGCCATAACTCATATTTGTGTGAAATTACTAATCTCAATCGCAGTCCTTCATATAGAAAATCACCACTTTGTTATTCATTCCGGATCCGGAATTTTTATTATGCACGGTCATCCATGGCACTGTTATACTGTGCATAAATGTTTACTCTCATGAAAACGGAAAATTCCATTTATCTATAACTTTGGAATTGAACATTTTAGGTGACTATCTTTAGTATCTAGATGACTATTTTTAATGTCTACTCAAAATAATGATATTTCGAAATCTCTGAACTCAGCTTTTAACTTTGTAAGCGTTGTAAATAGTGATATCCTGCCATGGTTTGGGAAAATTATAAAAATCAGACCATACTTAAGATAAAATGGTCAAACTTTGTTCTGTTATTTTGTCCTGGCGGAATAAAGTATAATAGATCCCTCAAAGATGTCTCGACAGTAGACTAGTTTCGGGACCATAACGCGGAGGACAACGTTAAGGGTCCAAAAAACCGATCGCATCACACCCAAGTTCACCTCTCTGTCCTTCAAAATCGGTATATTCATATCCCTAAATTCTTTGTTTTCCTGTAATTTGAGCATGTTTATTGGACCACGTCGCCGAAAGTGTATTGGTGATTTGCCCGGTTACATCATGTCTGTCCAAAATATTGAATATATGACTCCCTTTTTGTTGTTGTGAGCTCCAGCATCTTGTGTGATATTTTACCACATACAAATTTATGTTTTCAAACGTTTACTTGCGCGTAATATTACCCTGTAACATTTGTAATAATATAAAAGTTTAAACCCAACAAACTAGCAAAGATATAACTCTTTACCTTCCAATGATGGTGAAATGTCAATCTTGTCCCGAGTGTGCACTCACCACAGACTAAGAAAGATTGAAAAGTCAATCGTTTAGATTGAAGTTATTATCTAAATCTAAAACATTAATCTGAAATTTTTAAAAACTTTATCTTTTCCAGATTGAAATTTCCTATCTAAAAGATTGCCGTTTCCATCTTTCTTCTTCGTTTGTGGTGAGTTCACCTCGATAAGAATTGAAATTTCCGTCTAAGACTACACTTGCACAAAAAGTATCTCGGCATGTTTTGCGATCAGTACTCTGCCAAAGTCAGACCATTTTGAAAGTTGTTCGAAATATACATGTTGCTGCCAAGGTCTTGCTCTTTCATTTAATCCCTCGCCTTGTACAAAAAGCGTGCAAAATGGCTGAATAGAACGCCCGAAAAGACAGGCAAATCCCCAAAACCAAAAGTTGAAGTTTTTGGTGATTTTTCAATGGGTCATTGCAGTGTCCTGTGGACTGGTACAACGAACAACGCTGACCACATCAATATTGCAAGTAGGCTTTCTCGCTCATTCAGGCATGTTTTTCGATCAGTACTCTGCCAAAGTCAGACCATTTTGAAAGTTCGAAATACACATTTTGGTGCCTGCCTATATAGGTCTTGTCTTTCATTTAAATACCTGGCTTGTAAAAAACGTGCAAAAATGGCTGAGATAGAGTGCCCGAAGACGCAAACCCCCAAACCAAAAGTTTGCGTTTTTGGTTTGTCCAATGGTGCACGTGTGGTACAAACCTCAATAATACGGGTGTTTGATTGTACACAAAGAGGTTTTTCCGACTGAATGAGAGAGAAAGCCTACTTGCAATATATTATGGTCCATGTGTTCGTGTCTCTATCAGTTAACTGCAATGCCCATTGAAAAATCTCAAAACGCAACTTTTGGTTTTGGGGGTTTGCGTCTTCTGGACGTTCTATCTCAGCCATTTCTGCAACGCTTGTTTTTTTACGAGCAAAATATTAAATGAAAGGGCAAGACCGGACAATTAATGTATATTTCGAAAATTGTCAAAATGGTAGGACTTTGCGACAATACTGATCGAAAAACTGCCGAGATACTTTTTTGTGCCAAGTATATATGAAATCATTTGGTCATGATAGTGCTTGTTTTGGTTAATTCGTGCTGCCTTTGCTGTTTTTGGAATGTTCTTTTACGTATCCCTTCCGGACGCTCTGGCTGCTTGTCTGGAAGGAAATTAACGTACTGTGTTCCGTTCTCCTCTAGCTATCGACTGTAAATCAACAGGTTTCCGACAAGTCTCTTGCGCTATCTCACACCTTCCTATGTCGGTTCCTCGTTCTGGCAGACACATTCATTCGATTAGTTGGCGCAGCAACAGCAGCTTGCGGGTGGTAGGGCTCGGCTGATCGTAATGGTACCTCCGATGTGTCGGGAAGGTTTGCCTGTGGTCTGTTTGGATCAATATCAATAGCCAATGGTGGCATATCCTGATGACTTTCTGTGATTTCCTATGCCCTTTGGAAACATAAGTGAACCACTTTCAGGAGTATCTTCGTCTTCGTGATATGGTCTCACATGGTTTTGGTTTTCTTCTTGAGGCCAATTCTGCTGAATCGGAACAGGTGCTGAGCGAATAGCATTAACGGTCAGATTTGAGGAAAGTGTTCTTGGCGGTGATCCTTGATGTGGATTAATATTCATCGCCGTTGCTCCCTGTAAAGGTTCTAGTGGTTCTGCGGAACCCAGAGGATACAGGCCGTCGTCGCTCCGCAAAGTATGATATGCTGGAGGGCAGGTGTAAAATCGGTAGTCATTTACTTCTAGTGCAGAGTCAGGATGCCATTGAGGCCACGAGTCTTCTGTTGGGTGCCTGACGACAACGGTTCCTTCTGGTTGTAGAGCTTTCCCTAGCATATCTTTGACGATGTCACTAGCTTCCTGCATGTCAGATCCCAATTTATCTAAAGGCTCTTCAAGCTCTTCAATCGCTCTTCTAATGTAGTCGCTGCCATTACGGGCGTGCTTAAAATAAAGCTGTGAAAGCATTCCAGTAACAGGCGACGGAAAGGACTCAAGTTCGCTGACGTCAAGGTGAAGCCAAGCGGCAAGAGATTTCCATCTACTGCTTTCGGCGGACAAAAAACGCTGTAAATTTTCCAGACTGCTTCGAGATGGTTTCCAGCCAGAACGTTGACGCACTGCACGAAATCGACAAAGTTGGCCTGGTCTAGCGCCCTCTTGTTCCTGATATAACAAATTGAATTTGGTAAGAAATTTAGAGAAATGTAATGCAGCTCAAGGGTATGGTGGTGAAGCATAAAATATTATCTTTGTCATTCATCTTTTTAAGATAGATTAAAACGATAATGTCGGGTTCGTACTTCACCGACACACGTCGAAACGCTGGTCTTTCGAACATGCTCATACG
Source organism: Ophioderma brevispina (assembly GCA_023653785.1). NCBI lineage: Eukaryota > Metazoa > Echinodermata > Ophiuroidea > Amphilepidida > Ophiodermatidae > Ophioderma > Ophioderma brevispina. The sequence continues at coordinate 38,405 of JAMKCH010019771.1, forward strand.
CAACACGTCAGGTTCATATACTACTTCATATCATCGGCAGACATCGGCCGACGCTAGTCTTTCGAACATGCTTTCCACGTAACGCGTATGTTATGCATCTGGCTCGCCAAGCATTTCAAAGGCTACACTGGCAAAAATATGATTTTAGAAGTACGATATTTTGATGAGAAATGGCCATAATCCTGAGAAATTTCCAGAACTTATGACCATGTTAATTTTATTGTCAACTGGAAATTTCCAATTTTTTTTTTAATTAAAAAGTCTCAGGAATTTGGCCATTCTCATCAAAATATCCGAATTCTCAACATCGTATTTTTACTGGCATTGATCCAAACTTGCTCGATTAAAATTGTGTTATATGTAAACCAAAAGATCTTCTCATGAAATACTCAAATCTCTTCTAACACACTTATCAATATGAGCAATTTAAAGGGGAAGAGGTGTAGCTCCTTGGTTAAGATTCAAAACGTTAAATGCACTTCCTTCCTCATTGAAATGTCAATAATGTCGTCCCGTGGAAAAACCTCTATAAAACATAAAACAAAACCTAGAAAAAACAAGTATAAATACTCGTTGTGAAATGAACGCCAAGGCTTACCTACTCAGGAATATTCAGACCCATTATACGTATACTAGAACTTATCATCTTATGCCACGCGCGGGAGCGCGGGGCTATAATGTGGAATAACTTGGCAAACATGGTATTTTTGCTGTATTGAAGCATGAAGATCCTTGGTCATAAATTTTTCATGACAATGAAAATGATGCCATGCTAAAAATTACGTAATAGTTGATGAACATGGCATAAATTTATGCCAAACACAAAATAGTTTTAGTGTAAGTAAAATGTTGATACACAGGTGAGATAGATTTGTATTTTCATATTTTTATATACACCTTTATTTGGATCTGTACAAAGTTCTATTTCCACGTGTTTAAGTGTGGTCAAATACCAGGCCAGTTGGGCGAACTGCATCAGTGCCCGGTACATATTCAAAATATTGACATTTCCTTGACAGCCTGACATCATTATGCTGAGTCGACTATTAGGTACTACAGAAAACTTGTACCAAGAGTTTAATAGTGAACTTGAGTTAAGTTTACTATACCACTATTTATACCATCAGTTTTTCAATAAAGTCAACCTACACTAGCATTTTTTGTTGGAAATGTTGTCATTTATCTCTCAATTCTTGCTATTTTTTCGGATGGTGTAAATATTCCTTTCTGCCATTGTGCGGGGCATACATTGGTGGTGACGCCCAGCCCAAAATGTTTTCTTGTAATTATTTTCATGGCCAAGGAAAAATGTAAACAGAAAGGCAATCTACAAAAGGCGAGTTTGTTGCAAGCTAGGCAAAAACATGAAAATATGATGTTGTCCTGTGATTTGCCACTTTCTCATCACTATTTTCCGCGCATTAGAATTTTTTTCATTGGTGTTCTCTATAAATAATATAGTGCTCCTAAAATCAAAATAATGCGTTTCAATTGAGGTTTTTCAAAACATCAATACAGGATTTTACTCCTACTGCAAAGAGTGGAATTGACTCTTTTTAGAGTGACTACAGAGCCCACTCCAAAGAGTGAAATTTCACATCTTTCAACGAACATTTTAGATCAAATTCTCCTTGATTCTAATAAGAAAGTTAACAATTCTGTTAACAATTTTGGCCAATTCTCATCAAAATGTCCGAATTCTCAACATCATATTTTTGCTAGTGCTAGTGTTGAACCATGTCTGCCGATGAAGTATGACTCCACATAATATAAATATCAGCAAATACTTGTATGAATTTTACCACTCAAGTTCAGCTTTTGGTGTCTGTGGGGTGTTTTTCTCTTGGCCATGGAGTAGGGAGTGTTATTTCACAAAAGTGCAAGTATGAATTTTACCCCCAGCCCCAAATATGGAGACACCCCTAACATAAACATGATAAAACAGCCTACCCTTAAAAAAATCAATCAATAACCCCCTGTACATACCCCTAAAGATTTTACCACTAAAATAGTTAGCCACCTGCTAAAAGAAGATTGTTTGTTATAAACTATCCTTGTGCTTTTCTCTTGAGTAGTTGCAGTGAGCACAGTGATTACGGTGAGCTTGGTAAACCATGAGGCGGTCCAATTAGGCCTATACAGCACATTTATTTGTCCCCAATATTGACTGAATTTGATAACAAAAAAACAACCATACTGTATATCACTTGCTTGTACTCACTTCAAAAGCAGATCCATTATCTCATTATTCAGAGATTTACTCGACAAAATGATTGTGTGCATAGTGTATGTCATTGTATTTCTAAAGGCCTCACGGACTAATCTGATGCTGTATTTTAAACAAGGTCAGTCATGCAGATGCCACTACGCAGAGCTTTTCAGTGTTGATTTAATTCCTTGTAAAGAGTTACTTAAATGTTTACCTAGATCATGCTCATACCTCGATCGGCATTCTAGATAGCCGGTATCAGTTTACTGTACACTTTTTAGTTGACAGCTATTTTCCTCTCTTTCTATCTCTTCTAACAAATACATTAAGAAAGCAAAGCTAAAATTATTTGATAGTTTAGTTATTATCTTGAATACTGCTCAAACTTCATAGAATGCAGCTGCTTCCATTTGCTAAATTCCGAAAAATGGATGCCAAATTTGAAACTTCCTTTAAATTGTAATTAAAAAAACAACAATCACAAAAGCTAAATATGACGTGTAACCATTGGTGTGAAATATAATCACGTTCCCAACTGGGCTGGAATTGATAAAAATGTTTGAATTTGGTAAACTAAACAGCAATTCTGAAATCGGGAATAGAAAATCCTGAAATCCATGTGATATATGTGTGATACTTGCAAATACGTTATTTGACTAATGCAATTCATGCACGATTCACCAATGCAAGTCTTCCGAATTTGGAACCTTATTCAAAAACTTTCAGAGGGTATGTACAGGGGGTTATAATAGTCTGATTTCAATAAATTGATTTTTTCCTAGTCAGGTATGTCTCCCCCTATTTTAAGTGTTGGGGAATTCTTTTTTTTAATTATCACATAACCCCTACATTGGCATTGGGGAGCTGGTAACTGTGTGTGCGTGGGGGGGGGGGGTATAGACATTTCAAATTTTAAATTTCAAATAAGTTAACCTTAGAATTTTCACAGTCATACATTTCATATGGTTACAATATATTTACAGAATGGAGCAATATCGAGTATGTTGTTGTTTCTATTATACATACCAACTCCGGTATTATATGAACTGTTAGTTTCAACTCCATGGAACTTTTTTTGTCCGTTTGACAAACAGCAAAATATCAGCCAAATGGCTTTCGTTCGGTCGAATTCTCTAAGCGTGCCGAACATGGAACACACACGACTCCCTTATGCCATGCGTCGGAATCATATTGTAGCTTTTGGATACTGATCGTCTGAAAATAAAAGAGCGACAAGGAGGGAAGAGTGAAAAGGGGAGGATTCTTAATAATGTTAAATTTTTCACAAAAATAAACGTGGAATGTTCAGACTTTTCACGCAACAAGGTATTACGGTACTTACATTTACCGGCAACATAATGGTATGAATGACAATAAAAAATTCCAAGTATCTTTCGTCGTAATCCGTGATTTTTTATTTTTATTTTATTTTTTATTATTTTTTTTATTTTATTACCTTTATTGCAACAAAAAAGAAATTCAAAACCGATGTGTGGTGCAAAAGGTTGACCCCTAACAGGCACGCAGGCCCACAAAGTGAGGACCCTAAGAAACCTAACCTTTAGGAACCACCTGTATACCATACGTATTTTCAAGCTTCAATATATATGTTAATATAATAAACAGGGGTATTACGTCGCACGTGTTTCCGCAATTCCTTAGTAAGGCTAATCCGACTGACTCTATAGCACAAACTGTCAAGCTGAAATCCTTTACATCATCATTCTAAGTTTACCCACGCAGGTACCACCGGGTAGACACGGATTACCTACCCACTAGACGTACACTCGCCGGCCAGGACAAGGATTCCGTTTTGTTTTGTTTTGTTTGTTTTTTGTTGTTTTTTTTGACCCCATAGACGAATAGTCAGTGTAGCTACGGGGTTACACCGACTATCAGCACGGCTTCTGGTATTCTTCATGGACAAAATGGACGGGGGGGGGGGGGGGGGGGGTTTAGGGTTAGATATGTTGGCATATTATTTGATTTTTTTTTTATTAACAGCGCTGAATGCGGGTTTTTATGATGCCGATTTGAATTTCGTAATGATTTCCTAAAAAAACCGATCAAAAAATGCTAAAAGAGCTAAGTGTACAGCTCCTTATTTCTGTCCACTATCAAAATGATGTAGTAGTACACTGCGGGATAGCTACGTTGGTAGCGCGTGTCTAGTCCGTACTGTCTACAACATATCCACCTTTATGTTTAAAAATTATGTACTTTGCAAGCCCTGTCTTCAGCCATACTATTGTCATACACGGTTGCATATGTTAATGTGCTGGGAATAATATAAGATCATCCCGGTTTAAAGGGGGATGACCGGATTTAAGTCTATACACCTGTCTTGATAGATAGAACGGCCTTTCGCGCTGATATTCAACCCATTTTGAGTGAGAAAGATAAACACGTGATTTTGTTAGATCTTTCATAGAGTCTGATGTTAAAATTAATATTGGTCGACCACATCGGGGATTTTCGCCATAACCAATCCAAACCAACATCCTTTAGCCCTAAGAGGTAACAGCGTACGTAAATGAACACTAATTAGTAGCACTTCTTTTCGTTCCTCCCTATACCAAAATGGACAAACCCCTTAGCTGGTTTAAAACTCCCTGGGGTCCTGGGGACGAGGCTATCAGCGATCGGACCATGGACCTTTAATGATGCACGCGTACGAGCAACGTAGGATTAATCATTTTATGGGTGGGCTTTGTTGTCCAATTTTCATTAGCAAACATTACTGTAATGGGTTCCACAATTTTATTAAGATGTTTAATTTAAAAAACATGTGACGGTTCACAAATTGCGAAAATGCAAATCTAAGTGAAGACTAAAAAACAACCTGGACTTTAACTCGGAATTCAACACTAAAAAAAGGCCAGCCGCTTATTGAAATATCCTTTCTCTATTCCGAGTTCAAAAAAAACAAAGGCGGACTCAGAGATTTCCTGAGGAGGAGCCCTCAATTTCCTAAGAAATCGGTTTTGGCTAGTACATAATGCTTGTACATCATTACTAATCCAATTGTGTGAAATTGCTAAGCTTAAATCGACTTCTTCATATAGAAAATCACAACTTTGTTATAAAATTCCGATCCGGAATTCTTGTTATACACAGTTACCTAGGGGACGTAATGCTACACATAAATGTTGACTGCATCAAAAGAAAAATCCGATTCATCTCCAAAATTTCGGAATTGTGCATTTTAGGTACTATCTTTAGTTATAGTTGACTATTTTTCATTAGACACAAAAAAATTAATAGTTCGCCAAATCTCTGAGTCAGACTTTTTTCAAGTTCTGCTTCTAGTTTTTGCTTTTGTTGTCATTTTGTATAGTTGGTTTTGTTGTTGTTGTTTTCTATATTACCGTTACATGGACAGTAAAATCAAAGGGAGATAAGCAAGCTGATTTTAAAGGTCCATGGCCCGATCGCTGATAGCCTTGTTCCCAGAACCTCAGATTTTAACAGGAAGTTGGTCCGCATTTTGGTATCAGAAGCTACTGTCTTTTTCGCATTTACCCTGTGAAATTCTTAGGGATAAAAGATGGTTAGTTTGAGGTTTTGAGCGAAAGTGTACCCCAATTTGGTCGCCCAATATTAATGTACACAGTATCTATGGGGCTTACAAAACAACGTTTCTAGCACTCACATCAAGACGGATTGAACTATCGGCGAGAAACTTTACAGATGGGGTTTTTGGTGTGAAGGACATTCTACTCAAGATGAAACTTATATACTTAAATCGGAACATCCCCTTTAAGGTGAATGTTAAAAAACCAAGGTCTAATAACATAGAAAACACGAACAAATAATGTCGTGCAAATCTGACACTTTCTTATTGAACGTACCTCTTTCAGACTCGGATTGTGGATACGCGGTAATCCATCCGTTAGTCAGTTTGCCTACTTTCAACGTTGAGGGTCGCCTCCCGTCTTCAAAAGATATAGAGGGTGGGCAGCATAATGACTAAAACGTTGGCATGGTTGTCTTGTATTTTCGGCTTCGTTTACAGGCAATAAATGTATAGTAGAAATTGCCTCAATAAAATATGACAAGAGGATGCACATTACCCCAGATACTTATGACTTTGGTGATTTTGGTGGCAATGGATGGCAATGATCCTCCGTTTTCCATTGATACCCGAATGAGTACCCATAAAATGCCTAGTATTACGTCAGAATGTGAGAATGGTGGTACATGTGGCGTAAGAATGACGTCATAAAGTCCGCAAGGCAACAAAAACTGTCTATTTCCATATACACCGTATACAATAAGCGAATTCAATGTAGCGCCAAGAAATTAGAAATTCAGAATTTCATGTGGGTTTTTTAACCTTAATGATGGCAAATGATACATTTATTATGTACCGTAACAAGAGTTCCAGTGCAATATGTTCACGAGCCAGTAAAATTGCATAAATAGTCATATACTTATCCACGTTTTTTCATACTTGTCTCGACCATATGACGTCATAGTGACGTTCATATGGAAAATGGTTACTTATTTTTGATTATGGGATGTTCATGCAATATGAAAGCCACAAAAA
>JAMKCH010019772.1:0-22159 GCA_023653785.1 Ophioderma brevispina
AGAAACACCTATTTTATTTTATTAATTGTACACCTTTTTTCCTTCACAAATTACATATTGAGTATGGCATGAAAGCAATTGTATTTAGAGCTCGGGGCAGTTTAGTTTTGAGAAAAATCTCTTGCAGATAATTCTAAGGACGACATATCCAATCTTATTAACATGAGCAGTTGCAACAAATGGGCCCCCATGGAAACAGGTGTTAACGAGGCCACATATTTAACCATGCAAAAATATTAAAGGTACCCCACACACAAGTTAAAACCAGGGGGTTGACACCAGCGCCTGTCATCCTTTGCTCATTTACCCCACCAATACGACGTCTATGGATGGAAAGATAGATAGAAAAGGTCGCACATACAACTGAAATTCATGGTCCCACCTGATTAAATTGTAACTTTCATTTTATAGTTATGATATGCTATCGCGTATGCTATGTGTAACCATGATGATAACAACTGTACATTCAATTACTTGAATATATAGGCGCCCTTAAAGGATTAGGTCCAGCCTAGTTTAAGGGGCGGTACATGGATGTTTTCAATGTTGTTAATTTTACTTTTTTGTTTTGTTTTGTTTTTACTCAAATGGGCCGTGGATCTAAGCTATTTCAAGGTCAAATGTTTAGTATCTAAAATTTACATACATACATACATACACATAGGTATTTAGGACGCAATTCGTCCGAAGACAACAGTGCGTTTTACAAACCAAACAATGCAAAGTACAAAAGCCGCAAGTTTAGAACAAATGTGTTTTTAACAGTTTCACTGAAATTGTGGACTGATGACTGATGGTGCATTCTGCCCCCTGTGCTGTGGAAGGCTGTTCCAAGTTTTGGACGCAATTAAGCAATCTGCGTTCCACAGCCAAAGAATATTAAATTTGGGAACCAAAGACGTGATGTGTGTTCATCAGAGATCAAGAGGCCGTAACCCGGAATAGTAAGGAAAAAATCAGTTGAGTTTATGTATGCCAGGTGATTCATCATTCCAATGCTTTATAAAAAATATAACAAGCTCTTGAAAGTCACTCTTGGGCTACTGGAAGCCAGTGCAACATTGTTAACAAGGGGTTCGGGCCATCAGTCCGGCATCCCAATGCAAAAAAAATCACCATGCGGCACTATTTTGTAGCTTGTAAGCGATTCCATATTTGTGATGATAGGTGTAGTAAAGGGCCATTACAAGGATCCAGGCGTGACAGTACTAGCGCACGTACTGCATGGTGGCAAGTGTCAGAATATGAATCTTCGGATTCTCCAGATTGTTCTGATATGGAAACAAAATAGAACGGTGACAGGTTATCACACATGAGAAATGAGGACATTGTGCTATCAAAATAAATTCCAAGCATTTCTGACCCCTAACTGGGGAAAAGGCTTGATATTAATTGAGCCCATTTGAAGTGTAATGTCTGTAAGAGCTGAAGTTCCTATGTTGTAGGCGCAGACCAGTATGAAAAACTCCGTTTTTGGATTCATTCAGTTTCAGTAGTTCACGCCATCCAGTTTCTAATTCAGTGATACAGCGGAATATCTTGGTTGAGTGAATCTTGCATGTCCCCCCGAATCCCGTGGGTAAAAGAAACATATATTTGACAGTCGTCAGCATAATTAAATGTGATAATTAACCGGCGTGTTTTAATGATATCTCCAATGGGAACAATGTAAGTGGAAAATTGAAGTGGTCCTTGAATAGAGCCTTGTGGCAAACCAAAATCAATGATTGATAGGATCAGATAGTTGCCCATTAATATTTAAGTGAGAAGACCAACCTTTTAAATAAGATTCTGACACCATTGCTAAATGCAGCCTGTGATGGCAAACGATACTTGAAGACGATTGGAGATCTTATGATCTACGGTGTCGAATGCGGCACTGAGGTCTAACAGTACCACAAAGACACTTTCCTCCTTGAGTCAATCTCACTGAAGATATCATCACTCACTTTAATTTCATAAGGCAACTCTCAGTACTCTGCTTCGGACGATAGGCACGGACGTAATGGGTTCATGAAAGACTATTGCCATGTTCCTGTGATCAAACAGCTGCAGAGATGCACATTTCTCAATCAGTTACCTGTAAAAATAAATTACTGACCGGCTGGGTCTACTAATTCGTTAGCTATACTTATCGAGAGATGGTTCTTACGCAGTGGTGTTACAATGCTTATGAGCTATGAGAAGGAAAACACCATGTGTTTGTAAAGAAAGCATAAAATGGTTGTTTATTATAAAGCAGGTAAATTTTGCCAAATGCTGTTCATAAACCAAGTAGGTGAGAATCAAGAATACAAGAAGCATTAGATGATTTTTGAAAAACTGTGCGGCCCTATCTTCAGTCATAAACATGAAAACTGTTTGAGAGGTCTACAGAGAGGAGAACAAGTGTCAACAAACTGAAGAGCATGTAGATTGGTAAAATTAGACTCAGTTCACCGAATTTACATCATGTTACTCTGAAAATAATTGACAAAATTTGTTACCTATGTCTTTTAGGTTTGTGTGGTTAGGCAGTGGCCTCCTAAGCCTGATTGTTCAAGAGAATTATTTACAGTACGAAAAATAGTTTCTAGTATTGGCACCACATAATTTATCAGAATAGTATGTTGTTTAGCTTAATGATACATTTGGATCATATTTTCTGGCAGTCCATAATTTGGCGATCAGCTGTAACCTTGCTTCCGCCATGTTTTCTTTCAGCCCTATGACGTTCTTGGCGAGCTAAGTGAATGATCTGGTTGTACCATCGGTTGTCATTTCTGATGGTATGGTCACGAGAGCGGATTACAAAGGTAGCAGGCCATCAAGACATTCAGTTATTGTGGAGTTGTACCAATTGAAAAAATCTCAGGGCTATTAAAATCAGGGATGTGGGTGAAATTTGTCCGTAAATGTATCCTGCCAGAGTTTGTGAGAAAGCAGAACTATCAATCGATTTGTAGTTTCTAAAGGGTGAGTAACGCGCTGGGGCGGGGTTGTTTATTCAAATTTACATTGAAAATGAATACAATGGTGATAAGTTAAAAGATTTTCCTGAACAAAAGTGTTCTGAATGAAATTGTCATCAGGACTACACAGAACGTGATCCCAATAATATGGCTGCCATGGTTGGTTAGTTGGGGTGTCCACATATTGATGAAGATTTGCCGAAGCAAAGCAATGGTTTAGAATATTTCTTACATCATTGTCTATCTTGATTCTCAGTTAAGTAAACTTAAAATCACAACCATGAGTAACCTTCCTGGTAATAACACAATATCATCCATAAAACTACAAATTCAGAAAAAAGAAATCAGGATGTTAATCCATTTCAGGGAGGGAGGGGGCGGTATATAACAACAAGATTCAATAGGGCCTATTGTTGTCAGTGATCATGCTATGGTTCAAAATAGGTTCGCCTATTCTTAGACTATGGTCTCAGACGAAGCTGTAGTTGATTCTTGAATACGAACAGCGCTACCACCACCTCTAGTACCCCTTGGTATGCTCAAGAATGAGTATCCGGGGGCGTCATTCACCAGTGACGACATGATCGTCATCCCGTACAGGATTCCGTAAACACAATAATGTCTAGTAATGTTGCAAGATATATTCAGAAAAATTGACACAGTTTTGTTACGCAGGTGGATGGAATATTCCACAGGCCACACATTTTGAGATTCTCAGGTACAGCATCAAAACGTCTGGCAATGCTTTCAAATTAGAGAAAATCACTCCACGGCGGGTGAACACTCTGATTTGTATGGATCTATTGATGATAATGGTAGGAATGGGGCGTTGTTGCTTCACAAAAGCATGATGTCCTCTCCTTAGGGCGTTACAACATATATCCAGAGTTGTCAGGGTTCTTTATACACTCTTATGGTATCCTACAGGTAGGACTACCACTGGCAGGCTGGAGATTTGGGATTTGTTCGTCCTCTTTACATACAACACAAAGGAAGGATATATGATCACCCATGATCAATAACAGAAAGTGACTACAGTAACAAAGGCCAATTTGGCCATGAGTGATCTTGAGTAGCAAGGTGTGACCCCCCTCACCCCCCCCCCCCACCCCCCCCCATAAACCAAGTCCAACTCAACCCCCCAAACCGAATACATATGGCTGACACTGGGTAGTAAAATCTAATGGTATTTTATTTTTTATTTTTTAGTTATATGTGTAGTCGTGTTACTGGTAGGCAATAGCACATAAGTGGAGTCACGTTAGCCCCAAGTGTTGAAAAATGTTGCAGAAAACAGCCAAATCAGACAGACAACTGCGCAATTGCAGTCAGGCAGTGTCCAGCACAGCAAAAATGATCATCAGTAAACTTTTCAGGATGAAATTTAGGTTCTATGAATAGCAAAATTTGTTGCATAATTAAAATTGGAGAGGGGTCCGCCCCTGAAAGATGTGCAGCCTTCAGGCGCAACAATCACGTTACTGAATATATATGGCGCCCTTAAATGAATTAGGGTTCCCGCCTAGTTTCGGGGCTTGGTACATGGAATGTTCCAATGTTAATTTATCGTTGTGTTGTTTTTGTTTTTTCAAACTGTGCCGATTCTCAGCCTATTGCCCAAGAGGTCAAATGTTTAGTATCAAAATTTAGCTCTTTTGATTTATTTAATCTATTTATGGATCAAGGTTAAATTTTGGCTACAGCTTGCAGTCTTCAATTGGGTCCCCCTCAATTGACTGTTTTCCCCAGGAAAGAGCGTAGTTCCGTTTTATATTTGTGTTTTTGTAAAAAAATAACTTAAACCTTTATAGCAATGCAGAAATCCACAGCTTTCAATTGACACCAATTGTGTTCCAAGTCCAAAAATCTACCAGATTATCGCCTAAGTATTTGCTATACCACAGTTTTGACCTGGATATGTAGTAATGCGGCCACACACCTGCGAGCGCCCCCCTTTACAATAAAGTTCCCGGGACCATAAATAGGTCCACTAGTTGTCATCCATGATTAAATCCTCCTTGTTACAAATATGATGTTCTTGTTTCACAGTATAGACCACCACTACCCAACATACTAGAAACCTTAAATACAAATTTTACTTGAATCCGATACCATTTAAAGGTGGCATTAGTGATCCTAGCACCTCATTTTTGGTATGGCTCACTAGATATTGGCTTGAGAAAAGGAATATTTCCACAATTCCAGGTGATTCTGACAGTTCGTTTTGTGATGCTATGAGCTAATGTTTATATCAAGCTGCCCATAGGCCACTGTATTGTATTTCTAGTCAAATTGACAGACAGGGAAAATACAAAATAAGAATTTCTTTAAGGTAGATCAAATTGAATTCAAGATTAGCCACACATACCGTTGTACTAGCAACTTATCGATCAGGCACCCACTTTAATAAGTGGAAACTCTAAGGTTTATTTCTGTTTTGAAAAATAGGTGTATATTGCTTGCCATGATGGTGCCCCAGAGGGGCGGAACCATCATATTATTGCCAGAGTAGAATACCCCCCCCCCACCCCACCAAGTCCATTCCATTTAACCTTATTCCCTGGTAGCGGCCCTCTAAGCATTTAGGTTCTTGAATGAACTGTCAGATTTGTATGAATTAGGTAGGGTAATATATTATAGCCACGATAATTATGTTGACATTAAACTTTCAATTAAAATCAAGACATAGCTGTGTGGTACACCAAATACTTACAGTAAGGCATTAGCTTGCTGTAGTTCTTCTATTTTCTTTTCAGTAGCTTCCATCTTCTCATAATTTTTCTTCCCTCACTGCAACTTTAACTGAAAAAATACACAAAATATAAAGAGTCCTGATAAAACATGATTTTTGTATTCTCTCCGTACAGTACTGTGTCAAATTAATCTTGGTCCGACCAAATGGGGCAACGTTTTCCCTCATAACTTGCACACCAAAACATCCTTAGAGCCCTAAATTATATTAGGGCCTAATATTTCACAGGGTTTTTAATGAGAACTGAGCTTTGACCACTTCCGGTAGAACCTGTGGTTCTGGGGACGAGGCTATTAGTGATCGGAACATGGCTCTTTAATTATGCTAATTACAGAATTACTTCTTTTGCGATACTTGGACATGTTCGAGGTATATTTACAGATATAGTTTATTTGCCAGTTACCGATGTAACTACGCAAAAATCTCAGAATTTTGGGAAAATTTGGGGTACTCTAAGGAGGTCCAAAACTTATCAGTCCACTTCCTTCCACCAAGTTATATTAACTTATCCCTTACACCTCCATTCTCCAGATAATAAATCACAAGCTTTTTTCCACACAGACAGACAAACAGACAGACAGACATTATGAGAGTGTACTTGTGACTTTTCTCTATTGTTAGTTACTTGTGTCATAGTCACAACAAGTCATTTCTTGTTAAAGTTGTTTAAAGGTGGTTGTTCTGATTTATGTGTATTGTGTTTTCTACTTGATATGGGAGCCTGGCACTTGTATACGCTTGCCACCAAGTATCATGGGAAACTTGCCGTTTTGATAGAAGCGATAATACACATTTCAAAGCCCTATTTGCTACTGTGCTAATATTGATGGTAACCTTTAAAACGGCACTTTTTTGTCTGTATCTTGGGAAAGAAATGGATTTGGAGGATGAAATTTCAGGACGACAATGAGAAAAATGCGGCCTTTCGTCTGGTATCAAAATTGATTACTTCCGGATAAGTCGGGGTCCCAAAACAGTAGGAACAAGCACCTCTAATCTTGTTTGTTAAAAATCTCTATCTATAGAAACAATCCTGATACTATTCCCGTTATACAGTTAAACAATGATTGCCATCTATCAGCGGTGTGATTTACTTGTGGGAGGGAAAATCGTTTTTTTGGTTGAAAAGCCTGAAAAAAAAAGTGTTAAAAGTGAATTAAAATGCTAGAATCAGGGCTGAAATTAAATAAAGTTGCAGAGAAAATTTGAAAAATAAACAATCCTGTGAAGAATCAACCACTGCTATAGAAGGTGTTGTCCAGAAAGAAAGTTTACCCTCCAAAAAAATGCACGTTTTGCTTACTTACAATTATTCAAACCTGTTGTTTAGCATAATATATGAGGAGAATATGTACTTTTTCAAACTATGTGAAAAGAGAAGAAAACAATGAAAAAAAATAATCAAAACAATGACTATTCACTTTAAATGATGCAAACCTATTTGTTCATGACTAGGCAATAGCAGAAGAAACATGTATTGGAATTCTTAGGGATTTGAGCACACGTACGGTCCTCAGAATGTGCTGTTCTAGGGTTATTGTTCATTCTCTGCGCACTGCAGCAATATTGTTTAGCAGCTGATCATCCCGTTTTTTTATGCCGCTCTCTCCGTGCACCCAGTTTTATAGATTAGAAATTTGCCTGATCCAGAAATTTGTCTTGTTTTCCTCTGATTGCCATCAGACTGGGAACCCCACTTGAGGAATAAATGTTTACCAATCACAAGTTGTGAACTGAACAAACTCTGCGTTTCACTATACAGTATTTCTTAGTATGAAAATTCTTCCTCTCTGGGAGCAGGACTTTGCGGGTTGTGGCACCCATTTTGGTCAGTTAACCCAAGGTCAGTTCAGTAAAATATGTCATTGTAGGTAGGAGTCAGCATCAATACCATTATTGAAAACGGTGCTTGCTCTAATCCAAAGTCAATTTGTCTTGTATACAATGGGAGAGGGCGTAGACGATTTAGGTACTTATCATGCCGACAGAATTGTGCTATTGTAATATGCTACGAACAAAGTACATGTTTTACTGGTGGTTTTCATGGCACTTGCATGAGAACAAATTGATTAAAATCTGATGTCCTACCAGGGCTTACATCCAGAGGATTCGAAACATGTTACTCTGTATTGATAGCCATGGACAAAATAGGTTTGCATCATTTAGGGAAATCAGCCCATGTTTGGTTATGTTTTTTCACCGTTTTTCTTCCTCCCCCCCTTTTCACCATATGTTAAAACAAGGCGGTTCTCGAACCACAAAGTCTAGACTGCTTTCGCGAAAGCTGTAAGACAAAGAGCAGCAAGACCAGATTGCAATTGTGTGAATACAGGGTGTTCCCAAAAGTTGTGCAAGCAGAAGATAAAGTGGGGATGCAGGATATCCCTCCCCAAACACCCCACCCCCTCCTTAACACACCGCAACCCACCCCACCCCCTCCCCAACATCCCAACAACACGACACCCCTCCCAAACACCCCGCATCATCCCCACCAAAAAACAACAACAGAATTATCAGAAGAACCCCCACCCCCTACAAAACACACAGCAAACACACACACCCCCTCCCACAACAACCAGCAACACCGAACCCCTCCCCAAACACCACGCAACACCTACAAAAACACCCCGCAAAAATCAAACCCCATCACCCACCACCCCGCAACACCCCATCCCCTCCCCCCCAACAACCCGCAAAAATATTCCAACACCCTGCAACACCTCATCCCCCTCCCCAACACCCGCACCAAACACCCCACCCCCTTCCCAAACGGACCCCTAAACACCCCACCCACCCTCCCAAACCCCGCCTAAACACCCCACCCGGCACCTCCCCACCACACCTCAAACCCCCACCCCCTCCCCCAACAACCCCTCACCAGAACCACCCCACCCCCTCCCGCGCCCCAACCCACCCCGACCCCCCGACCCCCTGCCCCCACTTACCACCCCCTCCCCAACACCCCTGCCTACAACACCCCCCGCCATATCCCCAACCCCCCCTCACCCCCCAAACCCCTCAACCACCCCAACCCCCTCCACCCTCTGTCTCCCACGTCCCCCTTCATCCCCGGCCTCCCCCTCAGCCCAGCGCACCCTCTAACAGAACCCCCCACCCCAGACCCTTCCCCAACACCCCTCAACACCCCGCGCTCCCTCATCGCCACACACCCCTCACGCACCCACCACCCCCCCATCCCCCCCCTACCGCCGCCTCACCACTCCCCCCCGCCCCCCGTGCCCTCCCCCTGCCCCCCTCGCCACGACCCTTCCTGGCGGTTGGTGGTCCCCGTCTCCCCACCACAGCGCCCACCCCCTTCACCCCCTCCCCGCCGACCCTGCCCACCCCCCCGGCCCCCCCCACCTTCCCCCCCCACACCCCCACGCCCCCCCTCCTCCCTTCCCCCCTCCTTCCATCCCGGGGAACCGAATGCCTCCCCGACCCGCCCCCCCTCCCCCCCCCTCCTCTCCCGCTCCCCCCCTCCCCCCCCCCCCACCCCCTCCCCGCCCTCCCTACCCCAAACCCCACTCCCCTTCGGCCCCACTCCCGCCTGCCGCCAGCGGCCCCACCGCCGAGCCCTACCCCCCAGCCCCCCCTCTCCCCCACTGCTCCCCCTCCCCCACCCCCCATGCCCCTCCCCCACACCCCCTCCCGCCCCCCCTCCTAGGCGCACCCACATACGCAGCCCCCCCCCCCCCCTCCGCTCCCCCACCCCGCCTCCCCCGGTCCGTCCTCCCTCGAGCCCTCCTCCCCCCTCCCCCCCCCCGCCGCCCCCGCCTCCGCCCCACCCCCCAGCGCCGCCCCCCCCCCCCTCCCCCTCCCCACCCCCCTTCCACCAACCCGCTCCCCTCTCCCAACCCTTCCCCGATCTTCCCCCCCCCCACTCCCCACCCGCGTCTCCCCCCACCGCCCCTGCCGCCCCCTCTCGCCTCCCCGCCGCCGTCGCGCCGCCCGCAGCACTGCTCCTCCGCCCAACACCCAACACCCCGCAACACCCCACCACCTCCCCAACACCCTTCAACACCCCCCGATCCCCAACACCCTTGCAACACCCCCATCCCAAAACACACCCCAAAAAACCCCTCGTCCCTCTCCTTCCCCAACCACCATACTCCCTCTCTAAACACCACACCTGCTCAGTTACACAGAATTTTGATACCAATGTTACCGTTTCAGCGATTTAGAGCAATACGCATATTTAATTAGATCAATTGCATCACCAAATGCCCCTTTAATTGGCCCCCATGCACTTGACATAACTATGATTCACACCAAAAAGATGTATGGCAGACTAGTCTCTCATGTAGCAAAGGGAATTTTGGCACATCCGAGGTACCGTTTCAGCGATACAGCCATTATGCTATGTAATTAGTATTGCCATACCTAAGCAACAAATATCACATAATTTCAAATGGCAAAAAAGTGCGCACCAATACAGGCTTGCAGCAGTTGAAGGGAATTTTGTGGATCCGATTTACCGTTTCAAAAAATTAGCAATTACGCAGATTTTTTGCAATTAATTAGTTTCATTTGCATGCATAATTAACCCAAAATACGCTCAAAATCTAATCAGGTCGAGAACTTCTTCAACCGTTCCTTACACCGAGTTACATTATTATATGCTTAAGGAATTGTAGAGAAAACTTATACACAAGTTTTTTCCTAAATTATGCAAATAGTATTAGGACAACGTACTAGCATAATTTTAGCACCCAAAATGCCACTTTGACCCAATTAGTATTCACCCAAAAGTGCATGGCATAGTATATTTCAGGAGGAAAGGAATTTTGGAATATCCGATGTACGGTGTCAGAGATACAGTAATACGGCATATTTAATAGCTATTTGCATACTAAGCCGCATGTATAACCCACTTTCAAATTGCAAAAAAAAGATGCCCACCATGATAGGCTTCATGCAGTGAAGGATTTTTCGTAATCCAATGTACCGTTTCAAAATTATAGCAATTACGCTGATTTTGGCATATTAATTAGCTAATTTGCATATTTTATTTGCCCGAATTACGACCGAAATCTAATCAGTGCGAAGAAAAATCTCCAAGGCACGCTCCCTTCCAACAAGGTACATCATCAGACGCCGTACGGAACTCCAGAAAACTTTTACACAAGCCTTTGCGGGAAATTTTCGTTAATTATGCAAGTGAGATACTTAATTAGAATTTACGCCCAAAAATTAATCAGTCGAGAAACTTCATGACCCGCTCTTTTCACCAAGGTACATCATTCATAGCCCTTACGGAAACTACTCCAGATAAATCGTACACAAGCAGTGAACACGGGAGCCGCGGAGAGGGAGACACCATTGAAAACAGACAGACACAGACAAGGAAAAGTTGATAAAGTCTCTGCGAACAAAGTTCAGGCGGAGACAAAAAGTACATATTCTCAAAATAGTAAAGCCTAAACACCAGGAAAAGATATGGTAACATTCTTTCTGAGGACACCCTGTTATAAACAGAATAAAGCACACTATGATAGGTATTGTGCTTTATTCCTATAGATAAAAGACATGCAAGTTCTCCCTAGTTAGTACAGGACAGACAGGCAGAAAAGTGATTTCCAGAACAAGTTCAGCAAGACAAAAATGATTCAATATTTTCTCTTCGTTCATAAAGCCTTTTGTCATTTAGTTAAGTCAATGGTCAGCTCGTAGACCATTTTGACAAGTAAATGCACCTACTCACAAGGATCTGAGGGGATATAGTCAGGGACAGAATAAGGGCACCAACAAATGTGGTCGACAATTTGACAATCAGAAACAAAATATTTAGTTGAATAATAATTTGTGAAGAGTCAAAACTTATTAAACAGAAAGTTTTCCTTGAAGTAGATAATCACTTGAGTGGACGGCTATATTAAAGCAATATAAGCACATTTTTTGAAGAGCGCCCCCAAATTTTCAAAAAAATTGAGGATTTTACACGGTTGCATTGGTAAATGGGCTCGGAAAATATACCTGTGAATGGTTAAGCTCGAAAAATGTAGGCGTGGCACAAACGAAGGAATTTTGTATTAGAATAATAATTATCGGGATCCCGATTAATAGGTATCACGGCTGCTGGAAAACGGCATTCAATGGGAAATAGCCGGAAATAGCGCTCATGTAACGTGTCTACGATCACCCATTAGTTGTTTATTGGTTTCAGGCAAAGTCAAGTTAGAGGCTATCGTCTAGACGGTTGGTGGCACTCATCATGGACGGACCATAAAACATAGCATATCCAGCTCGCCGTTAAGTACAAATCTGAATCCCAATTCTAATTACAAAATCGCGCATTCTTAGCATTCTCGTTCGCAGAGGTATAGGTATAGTTTCCTAGACACATTACCAACGTAAACTTGTTGCCAAAATATCAACTTTTGTAAATTGCGGCGCTCTTCAAAAATGGGACATTATGGCTTTAAGTATATACCAATGGAAAAGCTTATGACTCCGGGATGACAAAAATACTTTTCCAAAAAAAAAATAATTGTGTGAATATAGCCGCATATTCAACCCAAAATACAAAAAAGACATCGGTCCTCAGACCGCATTGTGTCGCCTGCTATCGCGGTTAGTAAATGATAGGCCTAACGGACCTTTGGAACCGTGATATGTGACATTTGACCTGACATGTGACCTTTGACCTTGCTATGTGACCTTTGACCTGAATGTGGGAAATTTGACCTCAATCATCAAAATGAGGGGATTCCATGTTCCACCTATGATTCAAGTTTGGTCCAATTGAACTTCCACTTTTTCAAAGAGTCAATTTTACATTTTCAGCATATTTACAACTTGACCTTAAAATGACCTTGACCTTGGCACGTGACATTTGACCTCCATCAACAAGTAGGGGATGCCATGTTGCACCTGTGACCCAAGTTTGGTTTCGATCCATTCAACAGTATGAGGATATTACAGCAAATGTTAACCCTTTTCACCACAGACAACAACAACAGCCATCAACAACAGACATCAACAACAGACAACTACAGTGGACAAAGTGATCCCTAGGTGTCTTCCTGCCTTAGGGCAGGCGACACAAAAACTAACCCTATATTTTGTAGTGATTTTACACCCAAAAAATACGCCCAAGCTTTCCTTCTCTGACCTTGGCAAATTCGGTGATGTAGGCGATTGAACAAGTCTTGGTGCGCAATGCATCTTCCTATGTAAACAAACCCCGAATCGCTTGGAAATAGACAAATTTCTCGGGTAAAAATGCGAGTTCTTTTACCTGATGCAACTGCTTCATTTAGACAAATATTTTTAGTTTCATAAAATCTATCATTTTATGAAAAAGAACGAAACAAGATTGATTTGTGCACGAAAACACTGAAACTAGAAGTTTATTTTGAGAAAGGAAGTATGATATGACTTCCCTTCGACTTTTCGTCAATGTAATTCTTGGCTCATCGCCCTACTAGGCATATAATTATTTGCGCTAACATTTTTGCAAGGGCGGGAAGCAATTTCTATAAAAATTCCTCGCGCTTCGTGTGCAGTGTGTGGTTTTCGCCCATAAGTTTTGTCATCAGTACTTACATAGGTTACGGATTTGTCACGACTGGGCCACTGGTTTTCAACAACAAATAAGAAAATGCAAAATCCCCCCCCCCCCATGCCGTAATTGTAAACACGGGAATCTTGCCGGGTCGGGACGTAAAAGAAAAGATATTAGAAAACAGTCCACGTCTTGAGAAATTCCAAATGACGTTGTGATTGTTATGATAAGGATTACTGCGATTATTATACAAATAATGGTAGGAAGAAATGGATTTGTCAAAGAGGTTTATACAGCATGCTTTTTCTATAGAAATAGTGGTGGGACTATAAAGGGAGATTTTGGGCGGAAAAAGGTCATTGACCCACCACCTAGTTGTCAAAATTTCTCTTCTTTGCTTGTGTGAACCTATTGAAGATTTTGTTATCATTTCTTATGAATTGCACAACAGAATTCATTTTTAAACACTAAAAGATGTAAGACATAAGTTGTCTTGTCTTAAAAATTTAATATTTTCAACAGTACTACAGTTTGTATCGTAATCATTACCATAGGCGTGCCCAGAAATTTTATGAGGGGTGTGGACTAAAGAATTTCGAACCATGAGAGCAGCCGATTTTTTAGGCTCGATGCGTCGCTGGTTGACCCTATTTTTCACCGTCGTCTCCAAATTATGGGGGGGGGCGGGGGCCCTAGGACACATCAGTACGTAAAGAAGTATAACTCAGGTTTCTTTTTTCTTTTCTCCTTACTCTTTTCCTCTTTTTTCTTTTCTCCCTTCCTCTTTCCTCCTTCCTCTTTTCTAGAAACTTGAGGGGGGATTGAGCACCCAAAGCCCCCCCCCCCGGTTAAACGCTAGTGATTACGAGTATTGCAAATACATTAGTGTACTTTAAGAACAACGTACTTTGGTATATACAGGATCAATGCAGTCCAGAAGACTAATTTTGGAGAAGAGTTCAGTAAATGATTGGAATAGAATGTCAATCATTTGCCAGTTTTCAGTTACAAAAGTCATTTATCCTTTTGTTGAGATCCCATGAGCCTACTATATTGACATGCCATGGTAATCAATCCAAATCTATCACTATAATACTAGTATACTATAATAAATGATCCAGGTACTTACAAAGAATGCAAATTTGGACTTATCCAAGTTAGGTTTGAACCCTAGCAAAAACTTGATAGCCTAATTGCACATGTTGCATAAGATTGCTTCTCATACGTAGCCAGAATCCTATTCAGCATCGGGTGCCATGTTTTGCATTTGATTACCAGACTAAGGGCTGGCATTGCAGTTATTCTAACCCATAACACTCCTAGTATCACATGTAATTTTGCAGTAGGTAATTCTGAGTTAAGTATCACTATATTGACAATCTATACAAAAGGATGTAAACTATGAACTAAATCCTAATAGTTAGAAAGTCCTACACATTTGATTCAGCCAAATTACATAATGATAGCTTTTTCGCACCTTGCCGTGATCCATCAGCTATCGGTAACAGATTATGTTTTGAAAATACCAGCTAGTATGTATTGACCAACGCTATTCATTTTCTAATGTAAACTGAAATCTTTACATTAGATTGACAAAATCAATCAATACAAAAAAGGGAAAAAATGCGGACTCATTTTCAAATAGTACGTCCTAAAAGAATTTAAATCAACTGCACGAGATTACTTTTCGCACTTTTGTCAGTATCCCATTCATCTTGGTACTTACGATTTCATAGTGAATACCCGCATTAAACGATTTTACTGATGGTGTTAAAACTCGGTGATTATTTTTCTTGATGTTACGTTTATACCTTTGATTGGGATCACTACCATACCAAACAATTAAAATAGTAAATGACCAATTAAACCTTACTATCAATACCAAAATATCACGATTCCATCTACAGTGCTTAAAACACATTGATCACTTTTTGTCGTCTGTTGTATTAACAAATATCATGCTTTTTGCAGGCAGTTGCTGCTATACTGTGAATCATTAGTTTGATACAGGGCATGTTGGGTCATTTCCCGCATAAAATGTTTTTTAATTTCTGTTGTCTGCAGTCCAAAATTTGTTTTTTAAAATGGTGAAAATCACATTTTTGATCTAAATTGTTTGTTTTGTATTTTTTTTTGTCTTTGTGTTTGATTACTGTCATGTCCAACATAGTGGTGTTGTAGTTTTTTGCTCCAAACCTATTCAATTGTGAAAAACCAACTACGTGTAAGTCCAATCATAATGAATCATTTATCTGGTGATGGAAAATGATTTTTACCCGGGGAAAACTGATTGTAAATGTTTATATACTGATTGTGAGATCTTCTCAATAATGGAGACAAGTGATTGCAAATGCGTTTAAAAAGGATGTGAATGAATTATACAAATATGATAAAATTTTTTTAACCCATTGAGATATCAAAGTACTTTCAATAATTTGAAAAAAATAAAAAAAGTAAAAAAAAACTCTATGATTAATTTTAATTTACATAAAATTAAACAATTTATAAACTCACTAAGAAAACATTTCCATTCTAAATGTCAATATCCGATATATTAAAATTTTGATAATTGAAAGATGCATGAAACATTTAACCATGAATTTTACATTATGAGTTTATCTGAAACCCACATTACAAAATACAAACCACATGAATATTTTCCATCATTCCCTGGCTACTATGAGTATACAAACCGTAAAGATCGGGAAAAGGGAGGTGTATGTTTGTATATAATCTGACAAGCTAAAAATATTATTTATTATAATTATTTATTTTATTACCATACTTACTGCACTTACAAGAACATTCAAACGATGTGTGGGGCAAAAGGGTGACCCCTAACAGCACGCAGGCCCACAACGCGGGGACCCTACACCCCCTCAAATAAATGAACCCAAAGATTTTAGGTACAAACGTACACAAACATCCATAAATGATAAAAATCGCAATAAAAAACAATAACATAAATTTTATAAAGACATAAAAATCATCAAATATCATTTATAAAGCACCAAATATATTGCACAATGAAACGAGCCCATACGACATAAGTAACTACAAAAATGTATGAAATTGTTAACTAGAGTCATGTGATCAAGAAAGACCAGATTTGAACTGGGAAATGTATGAAGATTTCCTGAATTGGGAGGAGGGCAATTCCATGAATAGGAAATACGGTTAACAATAGGATCTGCGAAAGATGTTAGTACGGCAGTGTCATTTGGAATGATAGTGGAAGCTTTTGTGGATCTCAAATTGTGATGCTCACAGAGTTACGAAAATTAATTTTCGTCATGGAAACTGATGAATGTCATATTTTGAAGACCTTTAAAAAGAAGGATATTATCTGGAAATTTTACGGCGATTATCAAGGATGATGAGATCGAGCTCTTTAGACGATCCTCATATGGGGGCAGAACTTCTCAGGAATGAATTTGGTTGCATGTCTTGAACTTTTTCAATGGAGTTGATGAGGCCCTTTTCTTGGGGGATTCCGATTTCTGACCCATACTCCAAAATGGGTCTGACATGAGCCAAGTAGAGAATTTTTCGGGTTAGGATCATAAATATTCATGACAGGTGTTGCCGAATCAAACCTAATAATGCGTGTTAAGCCCTTGCAAATCATCGGATTTTTATGAGGTTTCCAATTCATAGTACTCGTAACTAAGATACCAAGATCATTCTGATTGTCAACAGATTGCAAAATGTGATCACCAAGCTGGTAGTTAAAAGGGGAAACATATGATGTTTCCGGGTTTTGACATGTTAAAATAACACACTTTTTGGCATTAAAATCAATGTCCCATTTAACACTCCAATTAAAAAGAGCATTAAGGTCTTTTTGCAGAGCAAGTTGGTCACAAATGGGGTGGATAGGTTCTGGACACATTTTTGGAATCATCAGCAAACAGACCATTTCTGTCCAGATGAAACACAGGAGGGCATACATTAATAAAAACCACAAAGGTAAAGGGCCCAATATGGAACCCTGTGGGACGCCGGAGGTGATTGGCAGCCACTCAGAATAAGCACCGTTAATGACCACCCTCTGCCAGCGGCCCTAAGATAACATGGAACAGGCAAGGTGTGCCACCGATCCAGGCACACCTGAGCTTATCAATAAGATAGAATGCATGACGGAATCAAATGCCTTTGAGAAGTCAGGTTACCACTCAGTTTGTCACACCCCTGTCATAGTTAGAACTAAGGTTGTAAGTAAAATCAACTAATTGTGTATGCCAGAAACGATTTGGGCATAAAAACCATGCTGGCAATCGGAGCTGATAGGTTCCAAAAAAGGGATGAACTTTCTTGGGATGCCAAAACGCTCAAGTACTTTGGAGACCAGGCCAAGCAGAGAAATCGCCGGTTAATTTTCAACGCAGCCATTGTCACCTTTTTTAAAATATTAAATGGCGCAATGATTTATGTTGAAGCAATTCAACTATGAATCATGTTATATAGAAATAGAAAAATGTTAACAGACAAAGAATATTGTTGTTTGTGGTGTGGGTTTTTTGAACACATGCGGCCATTGACGACGTCAGCCAGTGACTCAGTCCGGTTTTATATAAGAAAATCAATAATGAAGGACAAAATTAACTGTATAAGGTGATTCACTATGATTTACCTGAAGGGATACACTTGATAGACATACCACCATGAGTACTTTAGATTTAATTTATTCCTATTCACTTATTCCATCAGTCAATAAACAACTAGAATAACCGAGGAGAGTGCGACAATCATAGATAACATCTTAACAAACCTAGATAAAAATGTTTAATGGGAAAATTGTTTCAATGATGTAAGTGATCATTGCCAACTATTCTGGACAACAAATCTATAGTGTGAAACAAATTAAACCGAACACAACAGGTTATATATACAAAAGGGTCTTAGTGTGCTAACTAGCAAAACTTAAACAAAGGTTAACAAGCGGTGAATTGGGAAAGTGTATTGCAAGGTAATAACGTCAATGACGATTATGAAATGAAGTATTCTTGAAAATGGTACTGCTATTTGTGAATGTATCCATGCAAGAAATGTGTATTTACAGAAAAAAAGAAGCCAAAAGCCCTTGGTTACAAAGGATTGATTAAAGAGTATAAATACCAAACATAAATTATACAAAGAAAGGATAAATAACCCGAGTACACAACGAAATCAAAAGTTTTAAAAACATATCGGAACAACAAATACACAAACTTATTGCGAAAAATCAAAAAGAGAACCAATGTTTTTAAAAGGTTCGAACCAAACACAGGTAACCTGAAAAAGACTTGGAATATGATAAGTTTATTGTTCGCAATAAAAAATGAGAAGCATCCACAAAATCAAAAAGGGAGGAAAATAGCTTTGTAACAAAACCCCCATGAGATGCCAAACGAGTTTATGACTCTTCGGACAAACATTGCGTCCAAAGTTCAGCTGAAAAAAAAATACATTTATATAAATCTGGGGAAAAGTTATTCCTCCGGAATGATTTAAAAAGAGCCGATACAACAAAAGTATGTTATGAAACCAATTGTTGTTGAAACTGAAGTAATTTTTAAAAGTAATTGCAAAATTTGATCCAAACACAAAAGTGCCCAGTCACGATGGTATTGGCAATTTTGTCTTAAAAAAGTAGCCACAGAAATAGCAAAACCCCCTAACACAATTTTTAATTTTTCAAGATATTAGGAGAAGTTCCTGACAGCCTAAAGGTTGCCATGGTTATACCCATTTATAAAAAGATTGATGCACAATTATTTTCAATTCTAGACCCCAGTATCGTATTACCTAGTTTCAAAAGATTCCGAAGATAATATTCAACGATGTATCGCTTATTGATAAGCACACAATTTAAATAATAACCACTATGGGTTCCGCCAAGGTCATTCAACTTACATGGCAATGATTGATTCTTGGTGGAGGAAGGTTTGTAATGCCTGTAGAACAAAAATAAACAAACTGTTGGTATTTTTTTAGATTTGTCAAAGGCATTCGACACTATTGACCCTAATATATTTTTACGAAACTTATCGCACTATGGTTTAGAGGCATGGTTTTAGGAATGGTTTAATAGTCGATCTAAGTAATAGGATGCAATATGTTATATTTCAATAATAAGAAATCAACTTAAGAAACTTAATACCTTGTGGCGTCCCTCAAGGATCAATATTGGGCCCTCTCTTATTTTTACTCTATGCAATGATTTATTATAAATCCATCTACGATGCTAAAATTTGTGTTATTCGCTGATGATACTACTATTTTGTATTGCCATGATGATATGCCAGTAAAAATAAATGTAATAAATGAGGAGTTAAAAGAAGTAAAAACTGGTTCAAAGCAAACAAACTATCTGTTGTAATGCAGGAAAAACAACTATATGTTATAGGCAAACGTCATGGGAATGCAAAAAAATATTGTCGCTGATAATGAATAATAGTTGAATTGGATAATACAAAGCTACAAGGGTGAGTTCCACGAAGTTCCTCGGTGTTATAATTGATGAAATCTTATTGGAAAAACCCATTGATGGTATTCCCAAAAAAAACTATTGAACGAAATAGTTGGCTATCTCATAAGCTAAAACATTCCGGATTCGATTTTGTATTCTTTAATTTGTACTTAATTTCTACCATATGTAAATTATAGTGTCTTAGTATTGGGGTGATACGTATCATAGCTATATGGATAAAATATTTTTTAAACTTCAAAAAAATGGGCTGTACGAACTATTTCAAATAGTCATTACAGAAGCCCACTCCAGCTCCCTGTTCAAGAATTTCTTAAAATACTAAACTGTTAGATATATATAAACTTGAAGTGGGCGCGTTTTCATGTTTAACATTCTGCAAATCAGCGCTGCCAAAAACCATTTAAACATTTCTTTTCAAAACATTGCTGAAAATCATAATTACTGTTACTTAGGAATGCCAACGATTATACTCAAACAAGAAACAAAAAAAACGTTCTCGTATCAAACTGTAAGTACTTCTGGGCCAATGGGAGGGAAAATCTCCCCTCTCCTCTCCTACTCTCGTTTGCTCAAAATTGAAACTTCAAAAAAAGATAAAAGTAAAAAAAATAAATCAATTAAAAAAAATCAATCTCTATTAGCACAGTATTTAAACTAGAATTCGCGGTTTCCGGCTTTCGCGGATCGCTATATTCAAAGATATAAGCTGTGGGCCGCCACATGAAAAAACTTAACAATTTTTGACACACACACCATACAAAACACACACAAATACACCACATTACCACAACATACATTACAACACGCCACAAACGGATTGCTAGTGGTTGCCGCTATAGCTGGCGGCCCACAAAAAAAACACTGATAGTTCGGTGTGGAGCATGTGTATGTAATTTTGTATTTTTTTCATTAAATATTCCACTTTTTGTTATTGTAATTATAGATCTATACATTAATTGTTTATGTATACAAATTTCGTTTTGGGGTGTGACTACCTCTGGCCTCCGGCTTTTTGGTCACATCCCCCAACCATTTCTCGTATTTAAAGTGTTTTTAATAAAATTAAAACAATGGTTGTTTTGAAATAATAAATAAATGAAATAAATATTACATGCTACAATTTGAACAGAGTTAACTGTTTGAATGTCAGCATTTTTGGATATTTCCACAGTTTCTGTCACGCGTGGATTGCATAGCTCAAGATGATCAACAGTGTATGTTGTCATATGATTGTCACTGATACAGATAAGAGAAATTCAATAGCTTCCACAATGCATTGCTTCCAATGGAGGTTTTGTACAGGTTAATGATGTGGGTCGTAGTGATGAAATTGAAACATGGCTAAATTGCATACTGTCCACCCAAACTTGCATTTTAAGAGCGTTTCATCTCTAACGATCCACATGGCAACCTGTACAAAAACTGTCAATGGAAAATTGCCTTGTGGGGAAGCCTAATGGTATATTCTCTGATACAGATACCCAAATACCACTGTCGCTTCTCATTGTCTTCATCCAATATAACAATGCAAGTTCTTCACTGTCACTTCTGGATCAGATGATGAAGCTGTCACGCTTGGAACTTTTCATTCCGGTGTTAGGGGAGTGCTGAGTCGTGTTGTTTCTTTTTCCACAGGTCTTGTGCCTCCATGACGTTTGAAGGGGCATTCATCATGTATTCTTGTAGGTATGTGTAAATTCCTGCATAGTTCTGTTCTCAGTTGTAAGCAGAATGCAGTTTGGCTTTAAGTTTCAGCTGCTGAAAATTTGATGTTCAGCTGTCCAAGTTGGGGTGCGGTCCAGAGGTTGTTTTGAATCAAATCCCACAAGTAGTTGCCAATGGCCTATACTGTTTGCTACAAAAACTTATGTCAGTATTAGGATTTAAAAAGTATTCCAAAAGTTTTAAAGGAACCACAGGACATGCCATAATCACGCTAAAAAATTCCCTAGTACTAATGCTTTGTGGGCGAAAAAATGAAATGAGGCATTAGAAGTTCAGGATTTTTAGTTGTTAAGGAATAGGATTTTTGTGGGCTCACAAGACCTGTTGAGGTGGGTGAAATTTCCCAAAACTGGGGCATTGTGGGATTGACTCATTACACCCTCTGGGTGCGATCTGAAGTGTGAGGTGGTGTTCCTTTGTTTCACTTTGGAGAGCGACGTCTTTCTTCAGTATTTTATATCCAAGGTTTTTTCAGCACATGGTACTCTTACCAGTTCAGAGAGGAAAAGGGAGAGGAAAGGGACAAACAAACAATGAGGCTAAAGGTGCGGTGAAGGAGGACATGAGTTATATTCTTGTGCCTTCAACCCCCCCCCCCCCCCCCCCGAAGAATCACATTGCTTTCTGGAGATGATCTGATGTTAAGGTGTTTTGTTCTCCATCACACTTTTGTTCATGATCGTCTAGGACTTGCAAGGTTGGTGGTAAGAACATGTCATCACAGATACCAGTAGCGGTAAATTTCGATTTGA